>CALNXI010001141.1:0-26275 GCA_942486025.1 Porites evermanni | reverse complement strand
ATTGAGTCAGACGACGAGGATTAAACTTTGAAGAAGACTATTTTTGCAGCGACAAGATTTTAGAACTGCTTGAACATTTGCACGAATGAAGTTTTTGCGCTCCAATGGGTTTTTTGTAAAGTGACATCTGCCATTTTGTTTTGTTGACATGGCAAGTACATGTAAACGCGTTTCCGGTTCCGCTTTTTACGAACCAGCCTTTTGGACCAATAAATTCCAATAAATGCAGATTTAAAAAAAATGAGTGATTTCAAAATGGATGTAATAAAGTGGTAATTGAACTTCGTGTCGTGCAATTTTGGTCTGAAATCATACTTGTGATTTCAAATCGAACTCGCGCTGCGCGCTCGTTCGATTTCGAAATCACGCGTATGATTTCAGACCAAATTGCACTCCACTCAGTTCAATTACCATTATTAATATTACCTGATTTCAAAGGAGAAGTTTGTCATGCGATTGATAATGCAAATGTTTGCAATCCGTTGTGAAGCAAGACAAACTGATATAATATAAAATCATAATTCCTGAACTTCTCCTTGCATTTCTGGGTGTTAAGAGTCTATGACTGTTGTAATAACACTTTTGTTCATCTGGATCAGCTGGATGAAGAATCGTGAAGGGGTGAACAGGGATTTAGTAGATGACACCGTTGATATTAGCCTGGATACGGCTGGCGTACCGGAAAGGTCACGCTACTTGCTATTTTCTTTGAATAACTAAAATGTGTTTTGAATCAATTAAATTATTAAAATAAAGGTTCTTTTTCTTTTGTTATTTAAGACTATATTTATGCAATGAAACTCATTCCTATCGTTTGATACTACGGATGGCAAGGATGGGCATGGATTCAGAAACCTGGAAAAGTTGGGCCACCTTTTTCAAGTTTTAATGCCGTAATACCTACAAAAGAAAACACCAAACAATATTATGGTTTGTATTCCCTGGTGAGATTTGTTTAATATCTTCTCCGTAACTCTACAGGAGAATTTTGTGTATGGGTAAAGGCGCTAAGTACCTCAGCACAGAATAATGGCCTAAAAAGAGCAATCATGATCCTCATCCGTAGCCCCTTAATTCGACATCTTTTTATTGCCTCGTTAAGCAAGGTGTATTCTTCAAACCAACCGCTCAAGTTCTTAAATGGCTCCGTGGTACCCTATGTATATCATAAACTAAGAGATCTTAGGCCTGGTTCAGACGCCGAACTTTTCATAAGCCGAACCTAATTCGAATAAAGGCCGACCCAATTTATTTAGACTGGCTGAATGGATTTAGACGCCGATTTTAATTTCAGCCGAACTAAATTAAAAAGGAGAAAAACATTCATTTCGGTCAAACTACTTACAAAATACGTTATAATAATTTATGCATTAGGTTGGGTACATGAAAAGTTCGGCGTCTGAACCGGGCCTTAAATGCAGTCTTCAAATAGGGTGGAAAAAGCCCTTTAATTAACAACACAGAGAAAAAAGCAGGACGTGTTACGATAGTTTAGACTTTTGATTTCATTTACCAAGTCTGTGTTCGTAGGGTCAATGGGGTAAATAGGTATTGGCTTTCTTACTTGTTTAGGCAGAATGCCGAGTTAGTTATGTCTGTCTGACGATCGGTATTTGCTCAAAAGTTCTAACTAGTTGTCGTGACTGCTATATGCGTGACAACTTTATGCATTAATTAAGTGTGCATTCAGCTTAGAAACTCGATTTGACAAACCCGTACCCTTTTCAACTCTGGGCCTTACCTAACTGAATCAGATTACCTAGGCAAATATTGAGTTACACTACAGCGGTTTATGTAGTACTTAACTGCTTCATTTTTAGCATTTTTATATGATCAAACATTAAGCTAAGGCCTTAAAATGTTGACCTTGACCAACTGATAACAGAAGGTTGAAATTATTGTTTCCTTTCTTTGTACGAATGAGTTATTTTCCACTTTGGTCGAGTCGTAGTGATAAAAGGAAAAACAAAGCACAACAATTTATGTCTCAAGGCATCCAGAAAAGAAAGAAATGTAACTTGAAAAGAAGTTTACTACCGTGGTTTACTTAAAATAACCTCAAATGTCTGTCAAAAGTAGAAGTCATAAAATCATCATTAAAAATAACATCTTCAGTGTTAGCAAGAGAGAATATTTTGATACTAAACTGGCAGTTTAGTGGGTTCTTAAGAGCCTTTTATACTACGTTTGCACAGCTGTTTTGCTCCATTGTATTGGCCCTTTTTTGTGATATGACGTATTGAATCTACTTTTATTGAAGCTTATTATTTATCGCATCTTGTGAGTTCCGGGAACCATGGTGGCGTTTTCCGAGAATTGCCTTAATTGCTCTGAGCATGCGCATGTAAATAACTTGACCAGAATGATAGAATTTGCTTCGCTTGCCAAAATATCTAGATGCAATTTTCTCTTAATTTAAGAAAGGCACAGAATTTTATTTAGTCATTCATCACTGGAAGATTCAGGCTTCAGCACAGAGAAAAAAGGTATATGAATATCGAAACTTTCAAATGTAAGTAAAATCAAAATTAGGTCTTATGAAATTGTTTCCTTATTTACTCAGTGGGTTCGTGCGTTAGCATGGCGAGTCGTCGCCAGCAAGGCAAGAAACATAATTTTGTCCCAAAGCCAAAAGAGATTACGCTGAGCATTTACATCTGGACAGATCGCTATCCAACTAAAGGAGAAAGGCGAACACTACTCGAAGACTTTAACAACCTTCTTGAAGCTCACAAATACCACGTTAAGGAAGTGGGTGAGCCTTCGGACATTGGTCTTAATGCCCGCAACATCAAAATCAGTTTAAAGACAACAGAACACCGGACGAAGTTCAAGTTTTTCAAGAAGCTCAGGGAAGACTGGTCTTCCTCAATTTGTAAACTCGGAGAGCCCTTTTGGCTAGAGTCAGCGGAAACATCCCGTGAAACGTTCAAATACAAATTTGATGATACAAGGCAAGTCCTACAAGCCTCTTTCTTCAGCTTTGGCAATTTTCTCGACCGCGGAACATACATACAGCACTGGTCCAGCGAAGAAAATGACAGCCTCATCGAAAACGGAAATATTCAAGTCGAGTTTGAGCATGATACCAAACTCCTCTCTCTTACTTATTTCAAGAACGGCGCCCCGGAAGGTTTCAAAGAGGTCCGAATTGAAATGGAATTCAGGCAGTTGGAAGATTACATTGTTGTAGACGAAAAAACTGCTCAGAGAAATGTCAAGTTTTATTTTCTGCTTCAGTGGCCGCCAAAAGTACTTCAAGGTAAAAAATAAGAAAATAATAAATAAACGATTAAAACTGCAAAGACACAGAGATCGTGGGTTTCAAGGAGTACTTATAATTTGAAACTGCACCGATGTTCAATCAAAAGCAAATGAATCAACAGTTTAAAAAAAATGCTCATAGTTTTTGTATAACCTAACCTGAGAAATACACAGCCGAAAGTTAGTGACGCCAACAATCCCCCCACCCCCTCCAGCCTGAAATGAGGTTCTGAAGAACGAGCGCAAAAGTTCCATATTGATAACGGGTCACTACCCGACGTACTTGTTTACTAAATTCAGTAATAACGGATCATTGTTTTTATAGATTTGTATATATTCCGTTAGTTTTAATTTTTTCTTTTTTTTATCATTATGAATAAGATGGTTTAATAGTTGCTTTAGTTTTAATTTTTTCCTTTTTTACTCATTGTAAAGATAATAGGATATGGTTGTAAATTTGTAAATATTTTTCAATAATGTTGTTTACATGACTGTAAAGCGCCTTGAACATAGGATAAGAGCGCTATAGAAATAAAGTTATTATTATTATTATTATTATTATTAATATCAAGGTTGTGCTTCTCATTGATTGAAAATGCACTCATCTCACTTACCTTTAACACTTTGCATGCTGTACAGCTTATTTTTATAGACCCTCTTTACTTTCTCCTTTGGCTTTTGTAACGCTCAGTACAATTGTATCACCCCTTGCTTGCTTACTTGCTTATTTCGAGCGAACTCGAACTCCATTAACTAACTTCATCCATTCCTTCCGGTTTCCCATGATGCTCTTCAGTTCAGCAATGCTCAAACCAGTATCATTTCGCAGCTGGTCTACAGATGTTGTTGCTGGTCTTCCTCTCTTTCTTGCGCCGTGGTTTGGTTCCCAGAGTAGTAGATCACTTATCACCTCATCCTTTTTTCTCCAACATTGTCCTATAAACCGCAGCCTCCTGATCATCAGTGTATCTGTAATCTTAGGAAGGTTGCCGTACAGTTGTTTGTTGGTTTTATGCTCCTTCCAGGAAACTCCAATAACTGCTATGAGCATTCTTGTGTACGTACCATCTAGTCTATTCCTCATCGTATACTAATGACATATAATTTATTAAAATCATCTTTGTTGTGCAGAGGTACAAGTCAATAACCACACCAACTATGACCGCCTTACCAGCTTCTTAGGATGCAGACGAGAGGTCCTTGGTTCCAGTTCGGTATTATGCCTCAGCTTTCAGCTTCCTGGAGGAGGTGACGAGGATGAAGTTGACTCCCCACTGGGACTCATGGCTTGTCTTTCAATCAGAGGTAAAATAATACCCTCATTTCCATGCAACTCTTGGCCTGTGACAAAGGTCTTCCCATGCGGTAGAGGAAGCTTCTTTTAAATCATGAGCGGAATGTACCTAACATGTATCCCATAAACCTATTTTATTTATTTATTTATTTTCACCGATAAATTCACAGGCGACTCGGAAGGAAAGAGTTCACTTTAGGTTCCCACAGGAGTCGAAACTTACGATATCTTATTTACTCGTTAGATGCCCCACCATTGAGATATAAAAGAGTCGTGGGAGCTAAGATCATTTAATTTTTGATAGTTTTTCCTTTAGAAATGAACAAGATCGAGTTGGAACACTCTGTTGTACAAAGGATCCGCCATCATTGTAGATCTGTAAATCGCTTTTATGCTGATTTGTGTTCCTTCTCTTATTCGCTCCGATTATCTTCTTATCGTCGTATTATAATGATTTATTCTTTCTTTCTTTCTTTCCTGTTTCTTTCTTTCTTACTCGTTGGGACCCCGGTTCCGTTTGTTTGCCCCTTATTAAGCCTGGTCCAAAAAGATTTGGGATCTTTACTTGAACCTTTCTAAATCAAATAAATAAATAAATAAATAAATAAAAAAGTCGACCTCTTCTTAGAGTCCTTTCAACTATTGTATTATTACGGCTTCTTAAAGTGAGGAAAGAAAATCTGAAACAAAAAATGGCGCGCTTATGTGGTGAAAGCCTGTGGTTCTAGACCTGAGTGATGTAATAAGTGTCATATATTTTATCTACTAGGCTTTGCTATGAAGTTTGGAGCTGTTCGTAGAAAATCTCCTCGAGGTCCCACAGAAGAACCAATGAAGCCTTCATTTTCAGACTATAAGATCACGTACGCTTTGGAATGCCTTCTGTCCAGGGGATACAAAGTACGTGATCGTATTTCACGACGTTTTTACGATCTGTTACGAAAGGCCACCGACAGATACGAATCACTTCTTGATAATAAACTTGTTTCCCCTGAAAGAGTTTGCAACGCGCTTTACAGATTGGTAAGTTTTGCGGACAATGATCGCTTCATCCCTCTTGAGCACCATTTGGAAAGTTTATTGTATGGAGAAATGAAGCATTCTACAGCATTTGAGTTCGAGCTTCCAAAGCATTACGTTTACATTCCGCGTCTCATAGTAACCCCGACCCAAGATTTCCTTGTGCTGCCAGAGTTAGTCGCAGAGAATCGAGTAATCAGAGACTACGATCATAAGCAGGCAATGAGAATTGCATTTCGAGAAGAAGACTTTTCCAAGCTTGCATCCACTTACCCAGATGGCCTTGAACAAGTGTTACAAGAGCGCGTCAGAGATCTCCTATCGCACAAAATTAAAATTGGTGGTCGAGAATTTGAGTTTTTGGCATGCTCCAACAGCCAGTTACGCGACCACGGTGCGTGGCTGTATGCAACTGACGGAGATCATACTGCCGCTCAGATTAGACAATCTCTAGGGCAATTAAATGAAATCAGATGCGTTGCGACATATGTGTCAAGAATGGGCCAGTGCTTTTCCTCCACGAAAGAGGCCGTAACTGTGAGAATTGAAGACGGGTGCAAGATCGGAATGATACCAGATATAGAAGTAGATTACCAAAATGTGTTCTTCAAGTGTTGCAACAACTGGAGATCTGGAACTTACACTTTCAGCGATGGAGTTGGAAAAATTAGCAAGGCTTTGGCCAGGAATGTAAGAGACTAAATTATTTATTGCCATGTTATTATTTTACGAAGCCAAAAATAAAATAAAAAAACTAGTAAGGAGGAGGTCATGTAATCATCCTTTCAATTTTATTCCGGCATTTTACAGTTGTGCTATGATCATGTACTGCTGACGTGGCGGGATCAGGCCTGAAATGACATGGATATCTGCATAAATTCTTCACATCATACACAGCTTCATTCAATATATAGTAGTTAAGTATTAACATCAGAAGTTAGATGATCTAACAAATCTACCAAATCTTATTGAAGCAAACGACGTAATATCATACCCCTAAGTCTTTTAACAAAGCACACACTGCTCAGAATGTGGCTGGAAAATGTTCCGAAAATGTACCGAATATGCATGTTAAAGGATCTCAAAGAACTTTTCGATCTTCTTTAAGGTGTGTTCCTATATTCTTTGTAATTTCCTGAAGATTATGGAATGTTTCCAGCAATTACTGTATTACTTCGTTTTTTCCTTTCAGGTTGCAGACAGCCTTGATCTGGACCCGATTCCATCGGCTTATCAGATTCGCTATCAAGGTTGCAAGGGGATGTTAGCAATAGATCCCAGTCTTCCAAATGGTGACGTCAAAGAGATACTGTTGTATCGAAAGAGCATGAACAAGTTTGTATCATCTCACTCTGCGCTAGAGATCTGCGAGGCAACAAAACCAAGTGAGTTGGGCAAATCTTGTTGTTAAGTTGTCTTTTTTTAAAAGTTATTTGTATGTTAATTGTTTGTTTGTTTGTTTGTTTACACTTACAATGAGTGGGAAATGCATCATATGAACTGGGGTTTAAGATGGATTTCTCTTTGCACTGCGCATCTTTTACTGCGCATAACAAGACGGCCGCCGTGAAAAAAGAGCATCCAAATTAACATTATTAAAATGAAGTAACGTCATTAGAATTTTCGGTTGCGGTTGATTCTTGCCGATATGAGACAATGTGTTGGGAATGTGCATAACGTAAGCAGTACGCGTGTTGCTGAGTTCGACTTTATCAGGGAGAACCTCGATCGATAGTGGACGTTAATCGTGTACTATCTCACTTCGATTTTCATTTAAGCACCATCTTTATCACATTTCGTCCTGCCTGTGATATGTCGATGTAAATTCTGAAAATAAAAAAACAGATTATTTGATGCCTTCTCCCCCCTTCCACATACATGCCTTTTTGAAACCCGCCCCAGTCCTCTCTCAATAATCGGAGAAAATGCATGTGGTGCGCACTTTCTGCATTTTAAGGAGAATTGGCATAAATCTATGTTCAGTTTTTTGGCAATTTTACTAAATTGTACGGATTGGGCTATCACGAGTCTAATAGCGCGTGTACAAATTAAGTCTACTTTAGAGCGTAAAGTAAAAACAAGGCCTAAAAAGGCATTTTTTTCTGGTACGTCAGTGGATAAACAATACATTTAAATCAAATTGTGCGCGGTACCACGCGCATCATCGAAAATATTTCTCCTTTTTGTCTAGTTTTGGGCTGCCCGCGGTTTTTTCCAAAGGGTCCTAAACAATCTCGACTCAGAGCTCTTCTCAAAACGAGCACGGTGACCCCTACTTTTAATTACTTTTTTGTCATCTTATTGACTTGGTTCATCAGTGTACCAAGTTTTATCTACAATCTACGTTAGGTTCTTTCACTAAGGAATCACCTTAAACAAGAGAGAATGAGCTTCTCTCTTGCCTTAGCCAACTATCTCCCATCCACTCTGCATTAATGTCCAATTTGCATTTTTGTCATTTTTAGTTTTGGTTAATTTAAGACAACGGGGCAAATGCTGATCTAAATCTATATCGGCTTTAAACAAGTACTAGGCCTATTTCACCGATTAAAGTCGCTGATAACTCCATGGGATGAGCAAAAAAAAGTAGAGGTTTTTACTTTGGGGTAAATGAATCTTGCAACCGGTTTATAGAGATATCCTTTGTTTAATAATTTTCAGATCTTTTGTACCTTAATCGACAGTGTATCATCCTCTTAAGTGGCCTTGGGGTTTCGGATGATACATTTATAGCTCTGCAAGACAAAATGCTTCGCAGCCTTGCTCTGATGTTACTTTTTGAAATGGTGGCCTTGGACACCCTCCGTCACGTAAACATCCCTGGTGGCATAAAAGTGACAGCGTTGTCGCGTAGTGGCGTGAAGTTCACACGGGAACCGTTCTTTCGCTCTCTCCTATTGGCGATATACAAGAGTCGACTGGGAGACTTGTTACGAAGAGCCCGGATTGCCATCCCAGAAACCCACGGGCGACTATTAATGGGCGTCATAGATGAAACGGGATTTCTACAGTATGGGCAGGTTTTTGTTCGTTACTCAAAGCTGGTCAGTGAGCCAGGAAAAGAATTAACAACTCTAAAAGGCAGAGTTGTGATAAGTAAAAACCCTTGCTTTCATCCAGGTAAAATTTATTTTGAAGTTAATTCTTACGAACAGCTTATTCAAGGTCCTTTCCATTATGTTTCGAAAAACCAGAATATGATTCACACGAGAACATCGCATGAGAGTCAAAGCCGCAAAAGTTAGATCTGGCCGGCGAGACCAATCATCTTGAAAATGAAATGGGTTTATTGCATGCGGGTTTTCGCTAAGAGGGCTGCTGGGCATAGTATTTGAGAACAGACTAATCTGGTCAAACAGATCTGTTTAAGAGCGGAATTCTCTTAGTTCACAAATGGGAAGGTCTGGCCTGCCAGTTCTGAGTTATGCCAATCCCTTATTTCCATTTTTTTTGGTTCTACAGTGAAGTAATACAGCAAGTCGAACTGTCGAACTTGCGCTTGAGTGATTATTGCTAATAAAAGTTTGACATTTAGGTAAACTCTACACGAGACTGCCATTCAAAAATAGAAGTTTCAGTGGTAAGCTGTCTGTAAGCAATTCTTCTACGAGAGGATTTGCACAAGACCAAGAAAGTATTATAAGACAGGGAGGGCGATTTCCGGCCCCTTTGCTTGGAAATGTGAAAAGTTATTGGCGGATTGGGAATAATTGGTCAACAATTAGCAGAAAAGTATGAAAAATTTAGCTACGACTTCACTCTTTTGGTCCTATTAATTTTCTCCTTCTCAAGGCCAGGATCCGGATCCCCAGTACGTTATACACAACTGTAAAACAAAAATAGTAAAAGTACTTAAACTGAAATGGACTAATTTGTAGTTATACTGGATACAATCAAGCCTTTGAGTTAAAGCCAGGTTGGAGTGACTTTGTTTAAGATAGAACGCTCTGTGCCATTCCTTTGAATAAGAACATGATTTGCATATTAGTTGTAGGGTTTCTATGAAATGTAGGTCATCTTCAGTCTGGCTTCAATGAATGGAAGACTAAGACACCAATACGTTTTACTTATTTACTTAAAACACAGCCTTTTTTGGACGTTTTCTTCTCTGTGCTATATTTCACCCATTTCTCTTTTGAATCCAACGTTACTGCTACAGTCATATGCAACAATCAGTGTAATCATTCCATTTTGTCTTGTTTGCTTGTTATTTTTTTTTTTTTGCTTCTNAGTTTGTATCTGATTACATAAAAAATGATCAACTTGGGATCATTGCGAACGCACATTTGGTTCACGCTGATCATGATGACGAAGGTAAGTAAAAAACCTCAGTGAAAGGGTTAAGCAGTATGCGGTTAATTGCAGCGTAAAGTAAACGATCACCCTAAAAACTATCCAATACTCTATCTATCTATCTATCTATCTATCTATCTATCTATCTATCTATCTATTTATCTATCTATCTATCTATCTATCTGTCTGTCTGTCTGTCTGTCTGTCTGTCTGTCTGTCTATCTATCTATCTATCTACTCATTGCTATTATTAACTTATTTCCTCTTCCCTCATCAAGGAATATTTTCCAGTGAGTGTATCAAGTTGGCTCATATGCACTCTGACGCAGTAGATTTTCCAAAGACAGGCAAGTGTCCATCACTTCCCCGAGAACTAAGACCTGATCAGTATCCGGACTTTATGATGAAGGCCGGCAAACCGCGATACAAGTAAGTGAATCAACATTTTGTAAATAGGTTATATTTCGTTTAACGCCATATTTCATAAGGTTGTATAAAGCTAGTCTACCAAGCTATACTATCCCGTAGCATGTCCTACTACATCATCCACTCTAATGGCTTTATCCTAAACGCCATGGATAAAAAGAAACTTACTGCCTCCGTCGTTTTAGACATGAGCAAAGCTTTCGACAGTCTCAACCATGAACTACTAATAGAGAAACTACGGCATATAGGTTTATCCAGCCAGGCGATTTTACAAATGTATGGTTCCTGAGCTATCTTTCATCTAGATATCAAACAGTACGTATCAATAAAAGTTTTTTTGACTTTCTAACTGTGACGACTTAAGTACCACAAGGATCCATCTTGGGACCCCTGCTTTTCAGTGTATATGTTAATGATCTTCCTCATCCATTAAAGAAATGTGAAGTAGACTCTTATGTAGACGACACAAAAATGTACTTGTTCTTTAATATTAAAAATAAGGACACATCGGTCACGGACCTGCAATAAGATTTAATCTCGATACGTAATTGGGGTTTTAACAACTCACTCCTAATTAACCCTGACAAGACTAATCTGATCGTCTTTAGAACAAAGCAGATGCTATCTCGTTTAGACGACTTCAAGTTATCGCTTCTTGGCAAGGAGGTGACTCCATGTGACTCCGTACGTGATATTGGAATTTATGTGGATTCTCAGTTGTCCTATGACGAACATATTTTAAAGACAGTGTCTTCCTGCGTATCTCGTCTTTGTCAAATAAATAGGGTTAAACACGTATTCGATCAAAAGACACTCAAATTTGAAATTAATACATTAGTTTTCAGCAGGTTATTTTATTATTATTCTGTTTGGTCTAATACTGCCAAGAAGAATGTAAATAAATCACAATTAGTACAAATTTTTGCAGCGCGTATATCGTTGTGTAAGTACGGTCATGTAACACCTATACTTAAATCGTGAAATTAGTTACCCGTCAAAGACCAATGATACTTTAGAGATGCTGGATTAGTTTTTAAATAAATGTCGGGACTAGTGATCAATAAATAACACGTAGTATTGTAAGTAACCGGAAAACAAAAAATTCGCTTATGCTATTCTATGCTATTTATTTCTGGGCAGAAAACATTCCACTATAGGATAGTCAACATTTGGAATAATTTAGACAACAATATTAAGTTAATCATTGATGTTTATAGTTTTAGGAATAAGCTTAGAGGGACGCTTTTAAACAAATTTAAGAGGGAGAGTTATGAACGTGCGACGGAATGATTATGATAATGATTAATGATTTCAATTCCGAGTAACTGTTAAGGGGGTTGGGTTTAAGAGGGAGAATTGTTATATATATGGGAGGGAATGATATTTTAAATAATTTGTGATTTTTAAATAACATGCATGTACTGTCAATCTTTTTACTTTATTGTATGTTTGAATTCGACCTTTATTTTTGTAGTTGACGCTGAAAAGGCCCAAAGGGGAAGTGTTCAATAAAGCATGTATATGCATGTATACACTGAAAAAGCGTATTTTATCTGGGTTTATTTGATTTTTTTTTTACTTAATTATCCCCTACCATTATTAGGCTTTTCAGGGATCGATACTGAAAAAAAAAAAAAAAATTCCGATGGAACAAACCGGTACTAGTTGATTATTTACAAGCGTGACTGAGGAATTGAACTCGGCAGCGGACAGACAGGCACTAACGGAGTACAAGATAGTCCAGCGCTCTAACTGCTCAGCCAAGCTGCCTTCTGGTTTATCTTCTGTTCATTTATGAAGTCAAAACCTAGTTGGAAAAATTACATGTAATCTTTCATGTTTCGACAAGATCAAAATATAGAAAATTTGCTCTAAGCTTGTTTTCTTGGGAATATTTTTTGTTGTTGTCATTTGTTATGTCATGTCATGAGTTTGTTTTGTTCTTGTTTCAGTTCTCAAAGAATACTGGGAAAGCTTTTTCGTAAATGTCAATCCCTCGATCGTGCCCAGCGCTTCTCGGTTGACGCGTCTCAGTCCAAGATCACACCTGATGAGGACATGATCGTGTCAGGGTACGAGGAGTACCTTGAAGAAGCCAGAACTTTCCGAAATCTCTACAACACAAAGTTGGAAGGTCTTATGTCCTTGTATGGCTTGAAAAATGAAGGAGAAGTGATTACAGGGTGCCTCGTTAAAGTCAATACTCGACTTTCTGCCAAAACAGATGAGAAGTTTGAAGTGGCTCAGATGATACTAGCAAGTCTTGCTACTCTTCGTGCCAACACTCGGCGCGATTTCTATGATGAATTTGGAGGTGAAGAAGCTGTAATGGAGGAGTTTGAGGACAACGGCAAATTTAGCAATGACGTTATGAAGAAGGCGTCAGCGTGGTACATGGTAACGTACGGAGAGGAGGACGAGGAAGAAGCCACAAACACTGACGTTAAGGCATCGACCAGTGATATCAGAGGAAATCATCAAACCAGCGAACAAAGAAATAAGGTCACGTTAATCAGCTTCCCTTGGATCGTGGACCGAATCCTGGCTAAGATCAAGGACACCAAGCAGAAAGAAAGAAAAGCTAAAGGCATCCAACAGCAGCATACACTAAATGCAGTCAGTGACCTTGTCACGGACCAAGCAGCTTACTTTTTTGACGGTTTGAAATCAAATGTGTCAGACGACCGAAACATGCGAATTGAGGAGAAAGACAAATTGCAAAGGATGCTAAACCAGGCTTTGGCGGGAGGACCCGTGCCACGAATTTCCTTGTGCGGCGAGTCTCTGACGAGTATCTCTTCAGGAGACGATCGACAAGACCAGCAGCACATTGAAATCTATTTACACGGTCGTGGGTGGAACGCCACGAGGGAAGAACAGTTTAACTACCTACGGAGTTTAGAGAGAGCACTAAAGCGACACGGTGACGCACATCTACAACAGGGATACCCTCCCATGTTACGTTTTCAACGGTCACAAGGTAAGAACGTTTTCTAAATCATGGCGTTGTTATTGAGTATTCTTTACTACACTTGTCTGTAACAGACAGCTGACCAAATTAATAGGCGTCGACACAGCAAGGAGGTGACGCCAATGAGAAAGAAGCCCGGCATTTCTTTCATTTTCGACTCACGCCACTCTCCGATCGAACTACTTCGTAAAACTTTTAAAATAGTTTTTGTGAAAGGGACAAAAAGGGATAAAAAAAATTCAATTCCTTCTTGTCCTTTGGGCAGGCAGTTGTCACATTTTGCATGCCCGCGGTCACTTCGTCCGTCTCCAAGCCCTACCAGAACAAACAAACGGAATGTAATAAAATTAAATGAAAGCTTATTTTTCTTTGCGCAGGTTTATTAAGGCAGCAATATTTAATCACCATGGACACAAACAGAATGTTGAAAAGTGCGTACATCGCTCTTCATGTTCAGCGGTGTCCTCGTCTTTTCCATCTTCTCTTGGTCGTCATGCACTGGGGCCGCCGCCGACGCCTCAATGGCAGCTCCAGAGGTTGCTTCCTGTCAGATGAGAGTTTAGCCACCCTCTTTATCACCTTCTGTGAAAAATCTGGATTTATCAATGAGGTACAATTTGCTGTGTAAGATCCTTGAAAGAGCGCTAAGTCGTCCTACACTTTTTCGTGACATTTCTGGTAAAGATTACCAAGCCTTCCCAACAACAAAATATCACTAATCATGACAATTGCTAAACTATCTAGTTAAGTCTGTCTGCGAGCCAACGCCGAAATCCTTCTTCTGAGCCGTACGCGCCATGATTAGCATGTTAAAAAACCATTGTTGATGATTTGAAGTGAAATTCGAAACGCACTTCCAGTAATTCGTTGAGAGATCTCCAGACGCTTCTAAGCAGACGTTGCCAGCCGGGGCTATGGGCTGTTTATATGATACCGGAATGACTTTCATTCCGGAATGAGTTCCGTTCCAGAGTGAAGTTCGTACTGCATTCACACGTTAAAATCGAACGGCTCAGCCTAAGGCGTTCTGGTTCGCTTGGTTTTCGCGCCAAATCAGATACCCATTCGCCACTCGCCCCAGACTACAAGATTTGCGATTTTCAATTTCGGAACGAAGTTTTACCAGAATGAAATTTCGTACCAATACGAGAATTTCATTCGGAATGAAAACAGGAGTGAACTCATTTCGGAACGACTTGTACGGGAACAAATGTTCGTCTCGGTATCATGTTAACACTATGCAAATAAATACATGGAGATGGAATGAACTCATCCGGGAATGGAAGTCATTCCAGTATGATGTAAACAGTAGTCCCTTAGATTATATCTGCGAGTCGGTCTTAATGATTGTTTCATGCATAAGTGCTGATCATAAATAGGCCTTATTCTTCATCTGCCTCCCACATTTCACGTTGTATTTGGAATTTTGCTTGCAGCTTAAAAAAGACGAACTTCAGCCGTTCATTTCTAGTCTTCTCGAATCGTCCACACAAACTGCAACCGAAAATCTGTGGAACGCTGAGGTACTCGGGGAAGGTGATCTTGGACAGCTGAAGGGCTTTAAAGATGACGTAACTCCAGGTGACGCATTGATTAAGTTCTTTGAACATTACAGCACGTTGGCCGACGATGACCGCCTTCATATACGTCACATTAAGAATCCAGTGACAGGCAGCGAGGAAATTTGCCCAAACGTGTCACAAGAAGAAAGCGGTCGCTTCTCTGACGCAGCCCTCCATGCCTTTCACGAGCTGGCGCAGTGTTGTGGTCTGGATAGTCTAACTGCGTCAAATAACACAGAGAGTACTCGAGAGCTCAAAGAAACGCTACAGATGCCAAACACAACCTGGGGCGCACTTCGATTTGCTGAAGCCTTTGTTCAAATAAAATTGTCTAGGAGGACGTCATCGCTAATAACAATTCGGCCTGGTAATGATTCTTATTGAATTGTTTGTTTGTTTATTTGTCTGAGTTTTTGATAGGGAATGAATGGGGAAGGAGAGGGGGATACTCTACACTTAAGTTTCGATATTCTACTTCTCACAGGTAAGCTTTATTAGAGATAACTTCCTTTACTTCTAATTTCACTTTATCAATCCAACACGATCTGGTACACCCAAACAAATTAACAGTCATGAATTGAGGTTAGTACGGATCGCTGAAGAAATCTTGCACCATTTACAACTTTAAGTCAACGCAACAACGGAATTAGAGCTGAATACGATATCAAAACTGGTTGACAGAACAGAAAACACTAACGCGCCTTGATTTCTACATGCAGTTATTTGCATTTTTCTCGATGCTTTGTTTCTGAATCAATTCATTCATTCACACGTTAGTAGGACCGATTCATTTCGTAAGTTTAATTGCACGTTTGGGTGCAATAATCATATCTTTTCCTTCCTTTTTAGCGCAGAGATCCGCTGGGTACATCCTAGAGGCAACAGGGAATTACCTCACCCTGCACGGTGTACAGAATGAACTGGAGAAGCTGGAAACCACCTGTCAGTCATACATCTATGACCACACCGTCAGTGGCGGGACGCGTTTCCTGTTTTTAAACCAAAGTAGTCAGGAACAGCGTGTAACCTTCAAGAAGTTAAATAGAGACTTTGCAGTAAACACTGCTGAAATGGCTTTACTAAATTCTGGTGAGGACTTAGCTGCAAGAAAGTTCCAAAATGCCATTTCCTCTCAGTTGAGGGTTTACAATCGCGAATATCTGCCCTATGTTCATGGTACTGACACGCTTAGCGTCAAAGCAGAGTTTGGAAGTATTTACGTGGAAAACGTGCCCCCTGTTTCATTAATTTTAGGAAGCACTGCTGAATCCGTCGAGAGTACTTTGAGTGAAAATGCTGATCCTAAGAACCAGTCAGCTCGGGGAAGACGCAATACCCAGCTAATGAGACATAAGTTTGTGCCGTTCTCAGGAAGAGTTGCCGCAAGTTCGATTGCTTTTCTCGAGAGACTTCCCCAATCGTCCTCAGAATCATACACCGTGGGAATAAAGGCCGGGAAGAATCACACCCTCACCGTAAATTACAATGAAAATTTGGAATTCTGTGATGTAGAAATCCCTTCTATCAACTGGGTCGTTGCCGATGTCAAAGCCCCGCGCTCAAGCAACTCAAAGTCACGTGACATCGACATGCGCATCACCATCTGCTCCGAGCGTAAACTCGATGAAGAGGACGAGAAACAGGAAATTATGGCGTCGGCTAATTATACCAGGTTCAAATATGCACTTAGAAGACCTGCAAATGGCGGCAGTCAGCTTGAACTGGCACATGAATTGCAGAACAAGGTTAGTTTTGTCCGTCATGATAAAACGTCTACTTATCGCGTCCCTGACAACAACTCGATTTTCATTCAAGTGAAAGAGGTCGAAAAGTATGAGACCAAAGGACAGAGGTTACTTAACAACCCAAAGACCTTTATTGAGGAGCAAATACGGGGATCCTTCAATGGTAAAAATGAAAATGAAGCAATGAATGTTGCAAACGAAGTTTGGGAAGCGGCTAAAAAGCTCAGACAGCACATATCGATTTTAAATTAAGTGGAAGAAAACAATTCCTAAATGCTTATCATTTATTATTATTAGTAGTAGTAGTAGTAGTAGTAGTAGTAGTAGTAGTAGTAGTAGTAGTAGTAGTAGTAGTAGTAGTAAGAGCAAATTGGCGGTATTTCTCGGCCGTTCCGTTTGGAATTTGCATTTTCTTTTCTAACTTTATTGCAACGTTGGGCTTTTTACGTAATTGTTTCCAACTAATTTGCTTTAATTGGACGAAGCGTGTTAATCAGCTTCCTTAGCCAAGCTCACCTATTATTTAATAGGTCATTTGCACGATGGCGTCATTTTACTACTACGACCAGAATCCTTTTCATTTTTCCTTTCATATTTAAATTTGTAATCCCAGTGAGGTTTAAATAACAAAAGCCTTCATTTACACAAGAAAGCAAAACCCTGAAGGATTCCGGTCGTAGTAGTAAAATGATGTCATCGTGCAAATGGCCTATTGGTGCGAATCCTGGTGGCTTCGTAACAGATAAACTCGCTTGCGTGACCAGCCGGGGTTGCCTGTTCCCGAAGCCAGCAGCCTCGCTTGAGATTTTTGTTTGCATATCGTCTTTTTGCCTCGAATTGAATTATGCCCCTCGAAATCGAGGAAAGAAAACCAAAAGAACACTCGACCATCGACAAAGTGGGATGTGGAAAACTTAAACCCGACAGAAATCCTATTTCGTATAGAGCCACGTTTTGCAAGCGACGAGTATGAATGCAAGTGAAGGTAAAAAATTCCCATGAATATTTCAAGCAATTCCTGGAACTCTACGGTAATTAAAATCGGTGTTTTGGCTAAATATGTATTCAGCCAGCTCAATTGATAAATTTCTTTAGTTTTCATTAAATCTATTGATAATTTTTTTCGTAAAAGTAGTGAAAGTATGTAATATTAGCTTATGAGAGTACATTTAATTTTATAAGACATTTGACCAGCCAGAAATGCAAGTCTGTACTATTGCGAGAAGGCCACAACAGACATAATGAGAAAAGAGTGAATAAATAACTAAAAAAAAAACATTTTCGTCGATTAAAAAGTGCTTTCGACTAAGTTGCTTATAATTGTACAGTTGTCAAGTAACCGGGTGACCCAATTTCATTGCTGACTATAATCTCCAAATCGGTTGCCAAGGTCCTAAATTCTTTTAACTCTTTTAGTTTAAAAATTCAAAATGTAGCAAGTATCTCCTCCTTTTCCTGTAAAATGAAAGCATTTCTCTTAACATAGTACTATAGCATTTTTTTTTAACCTCTGCTTTGACTTTTTTCTTTTCGCTTTCCCCTTTCGTTTTGCATTTTTAGCGCAACTTATATGCTTAATACAGTCATCTAATATATCACAATATTTAGTGTAGTTCTGCCATTGATTTTGCAAGTATACTTCTGTTTATACTTCTTTATAATTGGCTGATTTAGCAACAGAACGGGAACGTCAGTTGACGACGCAAAAAGCGCGCGAAAAAGATGAAAGTGGCTTCCGGTGCCTAATTTGCCGCTCTGCCATTGGTCAAACCAGTGGTTTGATTTGCGCGCGCCGTCGTAAACTGACGTTCCCGTTCTGTCGCTAAATCAGCCTAATAATTAATTGAGGGAGCCTGTTCCTTATTAGTCATGTGGTTTCCCTTGGACTTCCTCGCCGCTGGTTTTTCTTATATTTAGAACTTCTTTCTTTGTATATTTTATGGCAAAACAATAAACTTGAACTTGAAAAAGTGTTTGAATTTAGTTAACAAAATCATTTCCGGCTTTTCTACAACGTAAAAGTTTGAAAGTGACCAACTCTGCTTCTTTTAGGTTGAAACTCAAGGTAACAACAAGAGGGTATAATAGACTCCTGGTAATAACAAAGAATAATGTATAACAATGAAATTGACCGGTGCGGGAACAATTGGTGCTCAATAAATCAGTGTTGAATTAATGGTGATAGAACTGAAACAAAGGTGCCGAATCCTAATAATAGGCTGATTTAGCAACAGGACGGGAACGTCAGTTGACGACGGGAAAGCGCGCGGAGAGGACTAAACACGACTTCCGGTGCTCAATTTACCGCTCTGCCATTGGTCAAGCCAGTTGTTTGATTTGCGCGCGCCGTCGTCAACTGACGTTCCCGTTCTGTTGCTAAATCAGCCTAATAAGACAATCTGGCCTGTAGAAGTTCGTAAATGGGCAGCTGCAGGATTTTGGTTCCACAGGGGTCAGGGGATCTATCCGAAGTGAAGAAAACTCCCTGTTTAAGAGGACATGTACACTCTGGTCCCTTAAGAGTGGGGTGCGGTACTCGACCTATATTTGGGGCGTGGTTATAGGTGAGCAGTTTAGAGGTTGACCCTCTTTAGGACAATAAAAATCCAAAAATACTTACCCTGAATTGGGCATCACTTAATTTTATCATCTTGTTTAAGACAAAGGACAAAATGCACGCCGTCTTGTTTTAATGCCATTTATTTATTTACGTCCTCTGTGTAAACTTCGGACCTGTCGGCGGCATTTTGCAATGTTTTGACCCAGTTTCAGGGACTTTTACTTGTTCCGGTTTCTTCAACTAAACAGCTTTAACCGGACCAGAACGCCCTTAAAAGCGTGAAGTCTAACTTGCTTAGAGATTAGATACGAAATAAGACACTCTAAAAACGTCGACTCTACTATGCTTGGAGATAAGATAAGAACTGAGGAGGTAATTAATTCTTAAGGAGCCTGTGTCCGCGAGTGTAAGCCATAAGGACTATGTGCGGAAGGAGAAAAACAAAAAGCTAGCTGGTCAGGTTACACAGTAACCATTGACTGCCTTTGGTACATACCATAGTCAGAAACGTTTTAAAACTGGAAAAATATTATAATCTTACAATCGGGGTAACCGAATTTGCGCCCATTCGCTAACCATTAATTATTAATTGTTATAAAAACTATGAGATTGCTTAAACGTGATTTTTTTGATGACGTTAAATTTTAGCCATGAAAGAAACACCATACCATGGACACACTTCTTCTTCTTTTGTGACGTTTCCTTGTCATGCCTTGTGTTCTATTGTTAGCCATCGACATGAAAAGAATACTATAAAGCTGCTATAAAACTACACACACACACATACATTTCTCAAACTACTACAAAAATAAACAGACTATTCCAATTTGCAGACTAGTAGATTCTAGTAGAAATGAAGTCCTGTAATCAAAGTGCGTGACAGTCAAGTACAAAGCTACCGGTAACATGTCCATGACACAGTTAAAGGTTACGTCATTGATATCTCAGGTATTTATAAAGTGCAACGCGACCTCACACCTTAATATGACCTCATGTACGGGAATCCAAGACAGTCTTGGATTCTGGATTCCACGCGGTGGATTCCAGATTCCAGGCACTTGATTCCAGTCTCTTTTAGTGGAACCTTGGATTCTGGATTTCAATCCTTAGAGGGATTCCGGATTCGAAAGCCCACGATTCCAGATTTTACAAGAAAAATTTCCCCGGGTTCCGGATTCCACAAGCAAAAATTTCACCGATACCGGAATCCGGATTCTCTTACATGGGACGATTAACAACCACTGAAGTATTTACTTGTTCCAAAGTAATCAATAGCAACGCTTTCAAGCGAAAGAATCCGTGGACCGACTCGTTCCGGAAAAGCTCTCGACTACGGGCTTTCGGCACGCCGAGATACTTATCCCCAGTTTCCACGGTCTCCGCTAGGAACGCCTGGGACCACATTTGGGGCCCACTGACGCAAAAAAGGAAACGCTTGCATTGTCTGAGTCTCGCCGCTAAAGCAAGCGAGACTAAAAATGTTAGAATAAGCTTTCAAGGTAGGAGCACACTAGGCGACAAGTTGTTGAAAACACGTCACGGCGACAAGTCGCAGCGACAAATCGTTTCGCGCGTACTCCAGAATTTTGCAAAAATCTTTGTCTCCGCAACAATATTTTGTCGCTGCAATGAGTCTTACAAAATCAAATCAGATTGAATTCGTGCAACTTGTTGCGGAGACAAAGATTCTCACGAAAAATCTCCTGATTTTCTGAATACACAAGAGCCGAATTGTCGCTGTAACGTGTCCCGCAACTTATTGCAGCAACTTATCGCCCGACCAGTACACACAGAGTGATTTGTGTCCGCGAAATGCACGTGTTGCAGTGACATGTCGCTTAGTGTGTACCGACCTTTATAGTTATGTTTTAAGTAATACAACAAACAATTTCTAAGTATATAAACTAAACAACCTATTAAGAAAACGTCTTTCATGGAAACGTCAAAAACCAAAGACAAAAAATTGATACTGAAAGTTAATTGTTCCCCGATGAAACTTGGCGGGTTTTCGTTGACCCGTTTTACGGTGACTTAAGAGCCCCCACCCCCTGAGCTAAATAGTGATAAAGGATGCATTCCTTGAGGAAAGACCTGATCAAGTTTAAAAATGGAGGATTTAAAAAAAAGGAAGAAAAAAGGAAAAGGAAAGAAAAGGGAAGGAACAGAAAATTCTTCCGTAAGCCTTTACACAAATATCACGAAAAATCGCCCCGGCAACTATCCTTATGGAAATCATCAAACCGATTTTGAATCAGTTATTTTTGGCTTGGGGAGTTTGAAAAAGTATGTAGCGGTTTGGGTTTTATGATCACACGATTCTTTTTTTCTTTTATTTTGCTTACTCTGGTCTGTTCCTTCCAAGTCTGTTATGCGCACTTGCAAATTGGCCACTGGCTATAGCTGATAGAGTGGAGAGTTCCATGGCCAGCGCAAATGAAGCAATTATTTCCGCAAATCGATAGATACGACCCTGTAAGGAGATAAAGAATGGTTTTATTTGAGCCAATTTTTTCTTTTCTCAGATTGTTCAGGCAATTCTATTTACGCTGAATTCCTATGAATTGATAGATAACCAGAAATAAAGGATTCCTACCTTTCCAAAACAGCCTATCATGTTTAGAGATTCTTTTGCGGTTGGTGTCCCTGTTCCACCTCCAACGGTTCCAATAAGAAGTACAGGGATAACAAGGCTGGCGTATATTCCAGGTTCGTATTCCTCATTTGACTCTACACCTGCTAGGAAAAGAGAGCGCGGATTAGTGACGATTTTTTTACACATTCATTAAAATGATCTACATTTTAGACTGCAATTAAAATACGCTAAGATCGCGTTTATCCCGTCAATCCTAAAGCGCGTGCAAAATTGGCGGGTATTGTGAATAAGGTCTATTGTACTCGCTATTGCCACATTTTCCAAAGTCTCTATTCGCCGATATTCACGTCGCCTGAGGCGACTTATTGTTTTAGTATAATTACATTGATGATTATTCGAGAAAATAAAATTATTGATCAATTTCCGACTCCGAAACATCAACAAAATCTGGCTGCCATTTTGAAAACTGCTAGCTTTCAATGTTATAATCACCGCGCGGTGATTATAGCGGGATGAAGCGAAGCTCCTAGCCAATCATAGCGCTCTATTTTTTTGATAATCATCAATGTAATTAAACTAAATCATGTTAACCATGTCCTACGTGAACATTTTTGTGGATTTTGTTTATCATATTGAAAGCCTTTCACCTGCAACTTTTATGTTTCTTTCCACTGTTACGTCAAAGACAGCCCAGGAACTCTCATGGACAGACGCCAAATCCTGTCCTGTGGCAGCAGAAATGCCCGCAATTGTATTACTGACACACTGATTAACACCGTACGAGCCAGATCTCTGTGCTGCCATTTGAAGAGCGTGGAAAGCCTTGTACAATGTAGATGAATCTACCTTAAATGAAAACGAAAAACACATAAATGATGATAATAGGACCTTTGCAACTATAGTCACTCACATGTGACAAAACCGCCATACTGGAGAGCAAAGAACGCACTGGAAGAAGACAAACAAGGGAAATTACCTTGTTAAATGGTGTGAGCTCTTTGTTTCTCCTGCCCAAGTGCACCCCTTGCACAGCATGGTGGTTTTGCACCACGTGAATGACTAGCTACAAAGCTAAAGGGCTTACAGTGTTAACTCAGAATATATGACTAAAAAAATCAAATGTATATACTGTGGATAAAGAGAAAGAGAACTAAACGTAAACGTAATCCTTACAGCTGAATGAACAACCATTCAAAGCGGTTGAACAAGACCATTTCGCCCGATGTAAGGAAAACCGGATTCCGATAAAATTTTTGTCTTGTGGAATCACAGATCTGGGAAATTTGAGTTGTGGAACCGGAATCCTAGGCTTTGGAATCAGGAATCCAACTAACAATCAGAATCCGGAATCCAATTTCCACTGACTCCAGAATCCAGTACCTGGAATCTGGAATCACGGCGTGGAATACAGAATCCAAGGCTCGGATAGCCTTACATGGGGCGAACCTCAAAAACCAAGCTTGACATGGAATTGAACCCTGAACTCTGTGATGACCGGACAACAACTAATATGCCACTTCCGAGTTCCAAAAACCCTCACTTTCGAAATGAGGCCAAGTGCACAACCTTTCTTGTGAAAATGAGTTTTATTTACATAAGAATGAAAAATTATTTCCATATCAAAGGCTGAGCACTTAACCTCGTTTTGATACAGAGATCTTGCACGCCTCAGTTTTGTTTTCCCAATGAAAGTCCCAGGAGAATTTGACCCTTTATCTTCTCATAAATTATGCGTAAATATGCACGTGAAAAAAGCAACATTTGAAAGTAACAGTTCTGTAGATGACCTGCACTGGGAAACCAAAACATACGAGCTAAAGAGGTCTATTTGACGATAATCGTTTTTATTAACTGATAACAATAAATTCATTAACTTCTACAGCGCCATATCTATACACACATTCAATAGAATGATAAAATTTATATATCGAGTTTATTCATCTCGTTCAGTTTGCAAAGCAGTTTTTATTGACGGAGGGACAGAATACTAGTGTACATTCCATATCCCACTCAGATTCTATAATATATACTAACTACAACGGTGAGCGACTAGTTATCCCAAACAACACCCTCTAGAGTAAAATAAATTATGCTAGGTACCTTCAAGACATTTTGCAGGACAGACTCCGTGACATAAGCTTCAGCTTGAACTTCAAGTCCACGACCTTTTATGTAATTTTTTGCTACCGCATTTTTATCGCCACTAAACTTAGTGTCAATGTAAAACTCCCTGATGTTGATATCCGGTTGCTCCTTGGCAATCTCTTCTAGAGCCCACTGACATGCGTGCCAGGTGGTTATAGTTACACCATTTTGTCCAGCGGCATCAGCAGAATCGTAAACAAATTCCATCAGCAGATTGCGACCTAACCGTAACAATAGAACGAAAGGTAGAGCTCCAACGAAAATCAAGGAGTGATCAAGTAACTACGCGACAGACCGTTTACGGTTCCAACCAAAATATCGGATTTTTTTTTCTAATACAAATCGTACAGCTACAATATTTAACGTTGTTCTGCTGTTGGAGAATGCAGCTTTTTTAGAGTGGATATCTGGGCGAGATCGCATTTATACCATGGTATAGGTTCGACGATAATGCGTTTCAAAATAAACTCATAATTGACAAAATTTTGTAGAAGCGAAACACGCCGGTTGCCGTCATTTGTCTAGAGGAAGCGTGGGACAGATAAAATTTGCCTAGTGCGGCCGGGCCCATTTAATTGTAACAGATTATTATATAACCAACGTAATTTCGTTGACCTTGTTTACGATTAAAAATAACCCAGTAATTCAACAACAAAATTTCTTGAGAATTATTATCTTGGGCGAATTCTAGTGATCGAAATTTCTAAAACATTGAAACTAACCAACAAACCAAGGTTCCAGTCCTATAAGCTTGCAGTGTTGGCTGACTTCACTGGCTTTTGACTTGAGTTCTTCGAAGTGAGAAATTAACCATGACGACAGCCCTTGTGCCTGTTGCATGGAGTCCGAAACAAAATGCGGCGTTCTCATGATTCGTCGCTGAATCACGCGTGCACTGGCTCCTCCGCACCTGCAGTAACAGAGTTTTACACAAGTCTTTAGCCAAAACCGTGTCGGTAGTACGCAAGACGTACGACATGTGCCATAAGCCAGAAAAATAACAATGTTACTAATAATAATAGCTATAGAAGTGGTGTATGACTGGTAGCATGTTCAAACACTTTGATAACGTTTTAAGCGGAGCTCCACGAGCGCGGGAGCGGAGCCCCATTGCTAAGAAAATTTGACGGTCCACACATGCTCTACATGTAAACCGATGTCAAATGTCACACTTTAAAACTAGCTAGGAGTCTAAGGCATATACTATCTGTGTTTGACTTGGTATTGGTCATTGATCCAAAAGGTCTAGATAGCAGCAATAATATAGATAGCCGCATAAACATATTAACAACTTTCTTTAATTTACCAGACATGTTTCGACGGTACACCCGTCATCTTCCGTGTTACATATTTTGAAATCGCCGCGATGTTACAAAGTTCGTTACATTTTGTTGGTAATATTGGGTACTACAAAGTTTAAATTAGTGCCGCTTAGCCACTTACAGGGAGAGAGTCAGGTTTACGTCTTTCACCTTCTGGTTGGGGTCGGCTTTCTTCCATGTTATGAACATAGATTCCTTAAGCTGCAGTACCTGCAGAGTCCAGGATCTATTTTGTACTTAGACTTTGTAAATTCGGAATCTTATGTTTGTTATAATTCTAATTTAAATAGGGGGCCACAAGTTTACTAGTTTCGGTAACTATTCTGTGCTACCCTCTTTAAATAAAGTGTATTATCATTATCATTATTATTATTATTATTATTATTATTTTATATTATCATTAACAGTAAGGTACCTGGTCATTGCTGTAGCTCCTCTGGTGGACGATGCAACAAGTGTACCTTCTGTTGTTGCAAAAGGGCATAGAATATGTTCATTTAGTACATAATCACCTTTAATGAGCAGAGGGCCACTAACACCCAAAGGAATCTTTGCTAAACCAATGAGATTTTCTATGTTCCCTGCCAGACTTTCAGTAGAATGACTGTTATGGTTATTCTGAGGATCCAGCCACTGACCAACATTGGATAAAGATTTTCCGGTGACCTTTTCAACCCATTTTCTTCGGTTATCACAGTCTTTGAGCTTGTAACTATCCCTATGTGGTACCTAAGGAACAAAAAAATGATAATAGTCAGAGAGTTAACCCTATTCAGACCAGACATTTCTTTGCTTCCTGTGACCGGGGGGGAAAGGGGGCTTCTGAGCCCCCCAAACCCCCCCCCCCCTTGTAATGCAGCCACAAAACTCACACAAAATGATGTGCAGTATTTACTTCTCACTTCCAACATCAAGACATAACTTGAATGACACAACGACGTAATTTCACGTCATCACAATTGTCAGAAAAACCTTCCTGTTACTAAACAAACTAGGCTGTAGAAGAAGTATCATCAGCTAAATCCCTTAGACTTGATCTACAGCCACCAAACCTTAAAGTGTGAATGCCATTAAACGGAT
>CALNXI010001140.1:118942-140121 GCA_942486025.1 Porites evermanni | reverse complement strand
CCCCCCCCCCCCCCCTCCCGCACCGTCTGACCCGACGAAGAGTTACCGTGTATCACGGAGCCTTTGGTTATTAGGGATAAACACCAGTGTGCGAATCATATAACTTTCCAGCCGAATAAATTAAGCGATGAATAAATAAAGCCTTCACTTGCCTCTCATTGCACCTCAGAGAAGTACTATGGCACAGACAAACTTTACTGACGATGAAAACCACAAAACATGGATTCATAGAACTGTGGTGCTCCGCGGAATTTATCAGAAGTGTAGATGGCGAGCTTCTTTTCATTTCAGCTCTAAATCCTTTTCTTTCCATTTCTGCATTTTTGGGGAACACTCTGATTCTAGTTACCCTACACAAGGAAACTTCACTTCATCCGTCGTCCAAACTCCTGCATCGTAACCTAGCGATAACTGATCTCTGTGTTGGTATCATTGCGGAGGATTTGGCTGTGGCTTATTGGACTTCTGTTGTCAACAAAAGATGAAATATTTGCCATTACACAAGTTTGGAAACGGGTTTCTTGGCTTCTACTTTGTGTGGAGTGTCTTTATCAACTTCGACTGCAATAAGTGTGGACAGACTTCTCGTCTTGTCCCTGGGGCTAAGATACAGACAAGTTGTAACGTCGAGAAGAACATGTATAATCGCTTATGGTTTCTGATTTTTGTCCATAGTTCTTTTATCTACTTTTACAGTTTGGAATATTCTTATACTTCTTTGGTATCAATACTTAGGTACAGGTTTGTGTTTAGTCACCACAGCCTTCGCTTACACAAAAATTTTCTGTACTCTGCGTCATAATCAAATACATGTTCAGAACCATTTTGCTCCTCGACAACCCAGCCAAGAAATTCCACTGAACATAGCTCGATACAGAAAGGCAGTGTACACTGCACTGTGGGTACAGGGAACATTGGTTGTTTGTTATCTGCCGCTTAACATCGTGTACGCGTACGCTTTGACAACTCAAAGAGGCTTTTCCTTATCTGTTTACCTTGCATGGCATTTTATGTCTACACTAGTGTTCTTAAACTCGTCATTAAACCCTTTGTTGTACCTTTGGAAGATCAGAGAAGAAAGGCAAGCGGTTAAAGAAACATTAAGGCAAATATTCTGTCGTTCGAGTCAGTAGTGTAGTATGCTTTTTCCCGCTGTTTACTGTTAATTAAAAATTCATGCGAAAATTGCCGTTTAACTAACTACATTTGGGGAAGTATTTTGAAAGCTATGTTTCGTTTGGGTCGAGGTAAGTCCTGATTTTGTCCACATAGGTGTTTTTCTCGTTTGACCTTTGTTTTTACTTGTACTTGAATTTTTGCTTAGCTCGCGGATTTGCTTAATGCCATTTTAGGGATTTTCTTCGCTTGCCATTGTCAGATGTTTGTTTTTCATAGGTGGTCGTGAAAAATAAGGGCTACAATTATTCCCTAATTATTTTATCGGAAGTTTCGTATTTACAAGTGAAATCCTCTCATTATTCAAGGATATTGTCTCCAAGTTTTATTTTCACGTTAACAGCAGTGACTAACAATACATTTGAAATATGCAAAAATGCTAGCTATTATTGTTCATGAAAATATGAAACTTGGAGATAATACCCCTGAATAATAAGAGGCTCTCGCTTGTAAACACAAAATTTCTGAGAAAATATTAGCGAATTGTAGCCCTTATTTTACTGCCTTACAATATATCAATAACCTTGAAACTAAAAGGTCATATAAGAGGAAGGTTAATCTCAAGTCTCTTAAATTTTTAAAAAATCTATCGAGTGGTTCAAAACTTATTGGCTTATTTGCTAAAGCAGACCGAAATGTTTGTAAAACCGCAAATCCTTCTTTCTAGCAATCGGCTGGCTATCGGCTATCTCCATAAGTCTCACACACGTTTTTAAAAAGATTGAAACTACTATGAGGTGAAATTGCATGTCAAAACGCTTCGTTTTCTAAAGAAAACAGCTGAACATCAAGATTGTCCATTTTTTACCGTTTTCTTTTTTTAACCATAAAAACTTCATCCCGACATATCTCGATAACGCTCTTACAGATGCCGCTAATAAACTTCACGAACATCGAGGCAGCTATTTTTGGGAAAAAGATTTTGTGAACGATTTTGGAAGAACAGTTCCCAATGCCGAGAAATACTGCTGCAAGTGAAATAGGTAATGGCGTCATTTCGTTGCTATGACAACTCCGATGTCATTGCAACCCTGATCATAGCAATTTTCATCTTTATCTAATACAATTGTGGTGGTAATTATTCCAAATCTCTGTTTATGGCGATGTATGGCGATGTATGGCGATGTATGGCGATGCCCAAACTTGGGAGGTATTGCCCATGAAAAACTGTATCGAGCCACCTTAAATTTGTCTAGAGGAGGAATTTTATGTCGTCAGAAACAGCAAAGTTGAATTGCAATTAATTGCAACGAGAACTTTTATGAGAATTAATTTCCATTATTTTTTTTCGTCTTGGGTTTGTTTGTATAAATTGAGGGATTTATACAGATAAATTCCTAATTAATAGTTATGAATTCAATTCATTATCCCCGCTCTTCCCTGCTGTGTTATCAAGCCCTCCCCGCACTTTCAGTTTGTTGAATATTAAAGAGGGTTGTACGTTAAATAAAGGTTGTTGAATAAAAAAGGAAAAGAAAAGGTGTGAATCATAAAAGAAGAACAAATATAACATTGCTCTTTTGTTTTTGTTGGACATGATAATTATAAAAAAGAAGACTAGTCAGTGTAATCAAATCACGATGAATAATTTTAAATTCAATTCCATGTAAAAATTCTAATAGTTTTTATGCCATCTAAACACTGTGCTCTTTCGTGTGTTTAAACTTGAGAGTGCGTCTCTTATTTCGCTGATATCTTCATTCACGACATTTCACCTTGATATCCCTTAACTTGGACGCCATCTCGGGCACTTAGATACACAAAACGCTGCCATAGCTGAAATGAATAAACGCTGAAATTTTGCGCCAAATTAAAGAGTAACTTGTTCGCTGAGAAATTACCACGCACTTGGTTAATTAATTAGTTAATTTAAAAGATAGAATGACACACTTCCACCCATATAAAAGGAAATGATACGTTAAACAGTACAGGCACCTGCATATCGTTGCATCGCAGCCAAATGGCGCTAGAAAATTTTACTGAAGACGACAGCAAAACACTCGAAGAACTATTCTGTACGGCGGAATTTCTCAGAGGTGTAGATGGCGAGCTTATCTTTTTATCAGCGCTAAATATTTTTCTTTCCATCACTGCATTTCTGGGGAACACTCTGATCCTAGTTGCCCTACACAAGGAAACTTCACTTCATACGTCGTCCAAACTGTTGTATCGTAATCTAGCGATAGCTGATCTGTGTGTTGGTATCACTGCGGAGCCTTTGGCTGTGGCTTATTGGACTTCTGTTGTCAACAAAAGATGGAATATTTGCCATTACACAATTTTGGCAATGGGTTTCTTCGCTTCTACTTTGTGTGGAGTGTCTTTATTAACTTCGACTGCAATAAGTGTGGACAGACTTCTCGCCTTGTTGCTGGGGCTCAGATACAGACAAGTTGTAACTTTGAGAAGAACATGTATAATCGCTTTTGGTTTCTGGTTTTTGTCCATCGCTGTTTCATCTACTTTGACAGTTTGGAATATTCTTATACTTCTTTCGTATAATTACATAGGTATAACTTTGTGTTTAGTCACCACAGCCTTAGCTTACACAAAAATTTTCTGTACTCTGCGTCATAATCAAATACATGTTCAGAACCATTTTGCTCCTCGACAACCTAACCAAGAAATTCCACTGAACATAGCTCGATACAGAAAGGCAGTGTACACTGCACTGTGGGTACAGGGAACATTGGTTGTTTGTTATCTGCCGCTTAACATCGTGAACACGTACGCTTTGACAACTCAAAGAGGCTTTTCCTTATCTGTTTACCTTGCATGGCATTTTATGTCTACACTAGTGTTCTTAAACTCGTCATTAAACCCTTTGTTGTACTGTTGGAAGATCAGAGAAGTGAGGCAAGCGGTTAAAGAAACATTAAGGCAAATATTCTGTTGTTCGAGTCAGTAGTGTAGTATGCTTTTTCCCGCTGTATACTGTTAATTAAAAATTCATGCGAAAATTGCCGTTTAACTAACTACATTTGGGGAAGTATTTTGAAAGCTATGTTTCGTTTGGGTCGAGGTAAGTCCTGATTTTGTCCACATAGGTGTTTTTCTCGTTTGACCTTTGTTTTTACTTGTACTTGAATTTTTGCTTAGCTCACGGATTTGCTTAATGCCATTTTAGGGATTTTCTTCGCTTGCCATTGTCAGATGTTTGTTTTTCATAGGTGGTCGTGAAAAATAAGGGCTACAATTATTCCCTAATTATTTTATCGGAAGTTTCGTATTTACAAGTGAAATCCTCTCATTATTCAAGGATATTGTCTCCAAGTTTTATTTTCACGTTAACAGCAGTGACTAACAATACATTTGAAATATGCAAAAATGCTAGCTATTGTTGTTCACTAAAATGTGAAACTTGGAGACAATATCCCTGAATAATGAGAGGCTCTCGCTTGTAAACACAAAATTTCTGAGAAAATATTAGCGAATTGTAGCCCTTAATTTACTGCCTTACAATATATCAATAACTTTGAAACTAAAAGGTCATATAAGAGGAAGGTTAATCTCAAGACTCTTAAATTTTTTAAAAAATCTGTCGAGTGATTCAAAACTTACTGGCTTATTTGTTAAAGCAGACCGAAATGTTTGCAAAACCGCAAACAAGAGCGCCTCGATACATGCCAATCATATCCTTCTTTCTAGCAATCGGCTGGCTATCGGCTATCTCCATAATCTCTCACGCACGTTTTTAAAAAGACTGAAACTACTTTATGAGGTGAAATTGCACGTCAAAAAGCCTGGTTTTCTAGAGAAAACAGCTGAACATCAAGACTGTCCATTTTTTACCGTTTTTTTTTTTTTTAACCATAAAAACTTCATTCCGAAATATCTCGATAACGCTCTTACAGATGCCGCTAATAAACTTCACGAACATGAGGTAGCTATTGGAGGAAAAAGTTTTTGTGAACGATTTTGGAAGAACAGTTCCCAGTGCCGAGAAATACTGCTGCAAGTGAAATAGGTAATGGCGTCATTTCGTTGCTATGACAACTCTGATGTCATTGCAAGCCTGATCATAACAATTTTCATCTTTATCTACTACAATTGTGGTGGCAATTATTCCAAATCTCTGTTTATGGCGATGTATGGCGATGCCCAATCTTGGGAGGTATTAACCATGAAAAACTGTATCGAGCCACCTTAAATTGGTCTAGAGGAGCTAGGGATTTTATCACATGTCGTCAGAAACAGCAAAGTTGAATTGCAATTAATTGCAACGAGAACTCTTATGAGAATTAATTTCCATTAAGTTTTTTTCGTTTTGGGTTTGTTTGTATGAAACTGAGGGATTTATACAGATAAATTCCTAATTAATAGTTATGAATTTAATTCATCATCCCCGCTCTTCCCCGCTACGTTTTAAGCCCTCCCTGGGCTTTCAGTTTGTTGAATATTCAAGACGGTTATTCGTTAAATAAAGGTTTGTTGAATAACAAAAGAAAAGGTGTAAATCATCAAAGAAGAACAAATATAACATGGCTCTTTTGTTTTTGTTGAACATGATAATTATCAAAAAAGAAGACTAGTCAGTGTAATCAAATCACGATGAATAATTTCAAATTCATTTCCATGTCAAAATTCTGATAGTTTTTATGCCATCTAAACACTGTGCTCTTTCATGTGTTTAAACTTGAGAGTGCGTCTCTTATTTCGCTGATATCTTCATTCATGACATCTCACCCTTGACATCCCTAACTTGGACGCCATCTCGGGCACTTAGATATACAAAACGCTGCCATAGCTGAAATGAATAAACGCTGAAATTTTACGCCCAATTATGGAGTAACTTGTTCGCTGAGAAATTACCACGCACTTGGTTAATTAATTAGTTAATTTAAATGATAGAATGACACACTTCCACCCATATAAAAGGAAGTGATACGTTAAACAGTACAGGAACCTGCATATCGTTGCATCGCAGCCAAATGGCGCTAAAAAATTTTACTGAAGACGACAGCAAAACACTCGAAGAACTATCCTGCTCGGCGGAATTTCTCAGAGGTGTAGATGGCGAGCTTGTCTTTTTATCAGCGCTAAATATTTTTCTTTCCATCACTGCATTTCTGGGGAACACTCTGATCCTAGTTGCCCTACACAAGGAAACTTCACTTCATCCGCCGTCCAAACTCCTGTATCGTAACCTAGCGATAGCTGATCTCTGTGTTGGTATCATTGCAGAGCCTTTAGCTGTGGCTTATTGGACTTCTGTTGTCAACAAAAGATGGAGTATTTGTTATAAATCAAATTTGGCAGCGATTTTCTCAGGTTTAACTTTGGGTTCAGTGTCTTTATTAACATTGACTACAATAAGCGTAGACAGACTTCTTGCCTTGTTGCTGGGTCTCAGATACAGACAAGTTGTAACTTTGAGAAGAACGTGTATAACTGCAATCGGTTTTTGGATTTTGTCCATCGTCGCTTCATCAACTTTATTTTGGAATTCTCTTATAACTTCATGGTGTCAATACACAGGTATAGCTCTTTTTCTAGTCACCACAATCTTCGCTTACACAAAAATTTTCTGTACTCTGCGTCATAATCAAATTCATGTTCAGAACCATGTTGCTCAAGGACAACCGAGCCAAGCAATTCCACTCAACATAGGTCGATACAGAAAGGCAGTCTACAGTGCACTGTGGGTGCAGGGAACTTTGGTTGTTTGTTATCTGCCGTTTGCTGTAGCGGTCGCTTTTACACCTCAGAGAGGGATTTCTATGTCTGCTTACCTTAATTACTAGACAATTTACGGGGCCTTTAACTTACCTAAACTCGTCGTTAAACCCGTTGCTGTACTGTTGGAAGATCAGAGAAGTAAGGCAAGCTGTGAAAGAAACATTAAGGGAACTCTTCGGTCGATCGAGTTAGTTTACTATGCTTTTCAGCTGTAAAATCGGGATCATACCGATAAAACTACAAGTAACACGTGCACTTTACCGGTTTTCTTTTGTCATATCTTAATTATCAACTGCCGTTTTATCCAAAGACTGGCGCGAATTTGAATAATATCAGAAGTAGCAAGAGAGACGTCTTTTCACGTGCGTCATCCGAGAGGCGTAGAAGAAAGGTAACAAAAGAGGTGAAAAGGAAGGACAAAATATACCTCGAAAGAGAGAGATGGGAAAACCACTTCGATCCCTGTGTTCAGCTATTTGGGTTTTATGTAGAAATACAGGAACATGTTAATTTGGCAAGTTCATGAATCATTGATCAATCATAAGAAATATCGCATTTTCTTAAATCATCTGTTCTTGTTGATCTCACTTTTCATGTATTTAACTAATCGTGTGTTGTTAGTACATACATCATAGAGCGCACTGTTTTATAATAATGTCATCCGTTTTAGATAGAAAAAGCATGTTGACATAGTGAATACCTTTAGCTTAAATCTCTATACAATTATGACAGTTTGGGGGTTTAATTTCTGTAATCGAAACGAGTGTCATGATGACGTTTTCATTGTGGCAATCATAACAAACCCGAGATTATTACGAGGGAAGGGGGTAGAGGGCACTCAAGAAAAGATTGGTAGAGGTGTACCGCTGAGACCTTCAAACCCTTGACTCTGTTTAACACGAAAATTGTTCATTTCGCTACCACATAGAAGACAAGAGACCTTATATTTCATGATCCTGATCATTTTGTTTCGCATACAGAGTTGAATAATTTTTTCAAACTAAAATCATGGAGTTACCACATATATAGACTGCTCACCGTCAACGCCATCTACACTCTTTTAAAGGCTTCCGATCCAAAAAAACACCCTGCCCAAGACATGAAATAGTGAAATTGAATGCCTTCAAGAACCTGAAAACTATACCCTGGTTAGCGGTACATACCCCTCAAGGCCAAATAATGTAAATAATAATTAGACTGTCCCCTCTTGTTGGAAGATCAGAGAAGTAAGGAAAGCTGTAAAATCAACTTTAAGAACGTGACTATGCCGTTGATCGAGATAGTTTACAATGCTTTTCAGCTATAGATTTATGAAAGTTTTGAAAATTCTCCTTATTCTAATATTTTTTGCCATCGCGAGGTTTGTCCCTTTGTCATTTTCCAGTCAAGATCTTTTACTAAAAGATAATTGAATTATCTGATGCAGAAAAGAGCGAAGTAATTTGCTCTTGTGAACTTTCAGTAGGATGCCCGTAGTCAGTATTTGACGAATTGTGTTTTTAATTTTTTGATCTGTAAAATTGAGACAGAAAGCAATTAAGGGCTATAGTATAAATAAGAGCCATAAATGCACTTGTAAATTGCGCGAAAGATGTTCTTGTGTATAGACCTTGTCACGGTTTTCGACGCCATCTTGACGAGTAGGCAAACGCGTGAAATTACAGTGTTTGCATGAGAATCTAATGTCGAATAATTTCTTTAAAACGGCTGTTCTGAAAAAAGCATCAATTGTAAACTAAAGCTACAAAGCAAAAGATTGTCCTACAAAATTTGGGGGGCGTACCTGTGCTTAAATTTCTCCAGAGGCTTGTTTTAGATTTTCCATATAATTGTCTGTAATTTTTCCCGGGACTTTCTTACAGACAAATGTATAGAACATTTTTAAAAGTGGTTCTAGTCTTCTAGTGCATGTGACGCCCTCAAAGGAGAATCCTTAGGAGTGAAGCTTTAGTTTACAAATCATATTTTTTTTAGAACAGTCGTTCTACGGAATTTGATCGACATTATATTTTCATACAAATACTGTAATTTCTCACGCGTTTGCCTGCTCGTCAATGTGGCGTCGAAAACCGTGACAAGGTCTATTTGAATACTGTCTTCAACATGACGGCGTTTGGTTTTCCCTTTACATCTAATTACACACTATCGTACGCGATATTTGTATGGGTAAAATGGTTTGGTTTTCCTCCCAAACACCAAAGTGAGACCACCCGGGTGCGAGGGTAATTCAACAGAAACCCTTGGTGAGAGCAATTGAAGCGAACACGCGCGATTAAGTATACGCAAACTGGCTGATCTGGATAAATTAAAGAGGAACTTTATAGTTTCTAGAGAAGCTGAGGTGTTGAATTGATGAGCCAGGTGAAACTTGTTCATACACGGCCGAATTTAATGATTTTCATGTCTTAAAATGTTGTCGGTGCAGTTAAACCTTGACGTATTTCTTCATTAACATTCTACAGTAATTTGGCATAAACGTTCCAGTAGCACATGCTTGACAAGCTTGAGACATCGCTATCTTCCTGACAGAACGTAATATATTTGTGTTATTAACTTACTTGAGGTCAGATGGCTGGAAAGCAATTTAATTTTTGGGTCTGTTATGAGAGGCAAAACGCGCGAAAACTTCATAATGACATCTCGTTTAGTTAACGTACATTTGGGCGATCTATACCTCTGAAATTGTCGTGAAACTAATTATTATCTGCTATTTATTATATAGATACTGATGAAACACCAGGCTTTTTCCATTTACTAAAAAATCATATCTTTGTGCAGTGAAGATACTATTTTTATCTTTCACGTGTGAGGAAATTGTTGTCGCCATGGTTACTAACATTAATTTTGACTTTTTGGGAAAGAAAATCATAACTATTATTGTTTTTATTTCTTCTTTATAACTTCATATTCGAGTTTCATGCTCCTTTGCTGATGGGTACTTACGACAACTATTCAGGCTATTACAAGGTCAGACGAAGATTACATGTCAACGAACGTTTTGTTAAGCTAACTTTATTACGAAAAAAATCACCCTTGTTTTGCTAAATCATGTGTTTGTTGTGCTAATCAGAGGCCCATTTTAGATCAATTTTAAGGTAAGAGTCGGTGTATTTCTAAACAACGAAACTGATTTGGCTTTGACAATTCATTTTCACTTACCAAATACAGAATAAAGGCTTCTCGTTTATGGCCTGAATTATGCTCAAAATTCTATTTTTCATCGCCTTAGAGGAGCATGAAGCCTTGTTGCAAAAATTCAATAAACCATAATAAGCCAAAATTTTCTCAACTTATTTTGATAATTGGGTGACTAAAGTAAACAGTGGTATAGGTATGGAAGTTATGCAAGAAGGCAGGTGAATATACTGAAATTTTGAAAAATGGCTATTTTGAGTTGTAATTGTAACAACAATTCTGGCCAGACTCCAGCCCCAGGCTCCTCTCTGTACAATACCTTGAAGACAAAGTTACATGCGCGAACTGAAAGCTCTATTATAGTATACTTTATGGTCAAATTCATTTGGTAGCACAATTTACCAGTGGCGTCTTACGGCACTTTCAAAATTCCCCCTGGAAGGCTGGATTTTTGGTGCTCAAAAGGCCAAAAATGAGACCTCCCCTGTAACTCCAAAACTAAAAGTCAGAGAAGTAAGCCAAAGTGGCTTTTGAAATATCTCATCACACCCAACTTCTGTGCCAAGTTTCAGCCAAATCGGTTGACCACAATTTTTAGTTGCGGCCGGTAAAAATGTAATTTGCTTGGCCTTCCTGGAGAAAAGGACAGGTGAGCTGGAGACTGCGTGGATGGTTGCGTTTATAGACTCCGGCAGGTTGTTGCGTGTAAAATCCAAGAACGTGTCAAGGGATACCTTAACCGCCTACACAAAGATGATTTAATCGACGATGACACAAATAATGCCGGGGCAAAAGCTCTCCTGGGAACAAGGTTGAGCTATTTCGAGAAAGGTTGTCGGAAAAAATGTGCACGCAACAATCCCGTAAGGTGATAGGGGATATAATTAATACACTGTTTCTCACTCCGTAGCCGTTGAACCCATAACCTGCGTGGCAGGCGTTTGAAAGGGGAAGGAAAGGGAGTTTTAGGCGCGAGGGAAACGTGTTTCTCCCGCGCCTAAAACTCCCTTTACCTTTCCCTCCAAACGCCTGCCACGCAAGCCATTGAACCTACTCTTGTTGCTTTCCTTTATCACTCGCAAACATACGTCTATGGGGGCCTCTCATGCCATTCTTTCAAATTTCTTTGAAGAGCAGTGAACTCAAAACCACCCACAATACATTTCGAGAGTGTCGCTTGCACTTTTTCCGAGAACCTTTCTCGAAATAGATATAAACGGAACCTTATTTGATTAATTTAAAAAGGTATCCAAACGAGGTTAATGTCGTGTTAAAACAATATAGCCTGAGAATAAGCCTATCGCCACGTTTCCATGTTAAAACAGCTGATCACAGCGATCTATTTCCATTTTAAACAAATATTGGTTTCATTCTTATCCTTTTATGCGATCTTTGCTGTCATGTGCTTTCGAAAAAGTAGTCCAGTATAATTTGGGGGGTTCCTTTTAATCTATGACAAGGTTAAGCTTATTAGTAAAACTGAATACAGTAAGTTGACCAGAAATGCGTGGAATTGTTTCTAATAGCCGTTACCGGGTTAGCCTGTTCCAGGATCAGAGATAGTCGGGTCCGCTGAATTGAGAAAGCGCAAACACGAAAATAAAACGGGAGGCCGAAACTGCCCACCTTTTCTTTTTTCCCGCCCGGCCAACTTTTAGCGTGCCTTTTTCTTTTGCGTCTTCCCTACTATCTGAGAGCCTGGAAAAGGCTATTACAGGTCTTGGGGGGTTCTGGGGTCGTTTTCTCCCCGTCCCCCACCCACCCCCAGAGGCCATCAGAGTCCCTCCAGCTCCCAGAGAGCTTGCTGGCAAGCTACCCACTGTAAAAAAACAAAACAAGGAAAAACTAGGAGAAGTAACATTGTACGAGAGCGTTTTAAGGAACGTCCGTTAAAACAAAGAAACATATTCCAGATCAGGATAATTACCAGCTTATTTTATTACATGAAAAAGGAGAGCTGTAGAGAATACTGTGGATTTAAACAAAGTAGGGCTCCCACCTACAGTCTTCCTCTGTTTTGTGTTCTATCGGTGCTGTGTTTATTTCTTGCAAAGTTAATTTTCTAGTATGTAGTATATGATCACCCTTGCAGAATTCAGTTCGCCCAGCTATGAATGTTTTGACTCAGACTATCAATAAATCTAATGAAAAAAGTTCGAAAAAGTTATCATGTCTATTTGCCACAGCAACGCAGACGCAGACCGCAACACATTGCATTACTCTCCGAGTTTATATATTCTCGGGCATCACTGCTCAAATCGCCCTCGTCGGTCCAGGCTCCTTTGTCCCGTACCAAGCCCCTGTCTGGCATTGGTTTTCCCGTAACCAAAGTCACAGCAAACAGCAAGATGAAATCTTAATGAGATGCTTCATTTTCACCTAAATTAAAACATTTGACTGTAAGGAAAACACCATTTGAACTTAGCATATTCATTGTGTTTTTATAAGTTGTAGGAGCGATGGGAAACCGCGCAACACTTATAATAATGAGTATGGCCTAAAGCCCCGTCCACACGAATCCGGGTAAAGAAATACACGGTTTCAGAGAAAAATCTCCTGATTCGTGTGAACGGGGCGTATTAAGAAGTTCCATGAGAAAGTATTACAACGATTACAAGTAGGTTTTTAATACAATGGTCACGCTTTAATCCACATGACTAACAGATACAAAATTTACCTTGTAATGCCTTGTAAATAGAACAAAGAGACCCGATCATGAAGATATTTGCATTTTGCGCCATAAAGATAAGTTGACTCGTCAACAAGCGAGTTTGATGAAGAAAAAAAAGGTCGAAACATAAACTGATTCGCCAGTCCCTTTCGACCGCCATTCTTCATAAGCTCAAATAAAAATAGATATCGTTCGGAGAAAAAGTGCGTGATTTAGGGCTTAGTACTCTCCAATTTACAATGCCCCCCCTACGTGACAGACACCTTAAGGTTGGTTTCCATCGTCGCGTAATTTCTACGCGCGTACGTGCGTTAAATTTACGCACGTAGATAAAAGAGGCTATGTTGAACGTTTGTGTGTAGACGTAAAAGTTGAGCGAGGGTTCAATTTTTGCGTTCATTCATTCATTCATTCATTCATTCATTCATTCATTCATTCATTCATTCATTCATTCATTCATTCATTTATTTTGCCATTAACCAGAAATACAACAACAGTATACAGAAATACATTAAAGATAATATACAATATTCCAACTAATATGTTATTTACAAGTTATTTTCATACCGTTTGCCTCTATTTCTTTTACAAACGTAAAAATTACGCGACACTGGAAATCCACTCTTACACAAAACATTGTATTAATTAAAGCTAACGACACGAGAAAAGATAATCTTTTCATTTCGCAGAATTCTCTTGGAGATTTTCTATCCGACGGAATAAAAAACAAAAGAGAAATCACCTTTTACCCACCTCAAAACTTCTGCTTGAAACTTTTCTGTGAACGGAAGAAATACAAACGCTTCGAGGGATATTGCTGCAACAAATGATGCACGGAACAAAGTAAATTGCAAAAAATATATAAGTCGTTATATTTTAAGCCTCGTTTTCAAAGAGAGTCCAGGTGGACATCTTCTCATACTAAACTATTTTCCATTCATACGCAAATAAATTCATTTACTTAAGTATAAATGGCTCTGCGCACTTGGTTTTATGATATGGCCTTGGGAAATTCGGAGATGGGCTTTTGTATTAAATGTTACTACAATCCATTGAAACTGTAAGTTCCTTAAGCTAACTGTGGTACTTGATTGTGCCTAAATCATACCGTCCAAAAGGACAGCCGAGGAGTACTAGGAACGAGTTTCCGATTCGGGCCGACTTCTGCCGACTTCGGAAATTCTCGAAAACATCCCATATGGCTATGGCGGTTCAATCGTGGTGAAAACTGACAGCCAAAGGAGCCGTTTTATCGCCAGAGAAGCATGATTTACGGTATTGTTGACGACGTTTGCGTTTATTGTGAGTTTTGAAGTGTTCTTGGTCCTGTATAGTAAGCAATCCTTTTATAAATGTCTTATCAATTTGTCTTGTCCCGCTGGCCGGTATTACCGAAAAAAATAGTACCGTCCAACGGGACATCCTGAGTTTTAGTAACATTTTGTTAGGAGGTATATCTATCTGTTAAACGGTGATTTTTTAGGTTTCCAAAAGGTCAGGATAACTAAATAGGAGTGTTTTCTTTTTTTCGTAAAAAATGCCTTGTCCTTTTGGCCTGTATTGTCTAAGGAAATAGGACATCCTAAACTATGTCAGCAGTTGCTTGCATGTATTACTACATGACATGCAGCTTGTTATTGTTACATTGTAATACATCCCTTGCTCTCTGAAGGTTCTTTCCTACCAGCTGGGGACAGCTGAACAAAGATAGTTTAATTCATTCCTTGTTGTTGTAATCACCTAAGAATGTCCACCAAGGGGCACAATCTATAGGGAGTACTCAAAACTGACGGCTAGAGGTGCCGTTTTATCGCCAGGGAAGCGTGATTTTACGGTATGCTTTGCGGTGTTTGAGATTCTTATGTTCTTTGAGGAATTCCAGATTGATCATATCAGCAGTCGATTATGTAAATGATATCCTTTCATTCATGTTATACAGTTAGATCTATTATTATCATAAATATTATTGTTAATGTTGTTATTATTATTTATTATTGTTATAGAATCATTGTTATTTCCTGTCCTCATTATTTGTGTGTTGTTTGACTGGTCAGTATCACTCAGCAAAAAAAAGGTTGATACAGTTGGCTGTACTCTCTGGCTGGCACTATCAAAACAAATCAAAATTCTTTTTTTTTGTGACAACAACATTATTCTCAACAACAACATTATCCTAAGCTTTCTCGATCTAATCTCCAAGCAAGCGAGACTGGCAGACGCTGTAAGCGCGTTCTTGTCTTTTATCAAATCAAGGCATGACGTTAAGGTCTCTAAATAAAGGCCCCGAAGGGGTGTCTCATTTTTTGTCTAGGATTACTCTGGCGCATTGTTCCTGTAAATTGATTACGTCTTGGACGTGCGGCTTCGGTTTGCTTCATGTCCCCAAAACAATAACCCCTGTAATCAAGTATTAGCTGGATAAGTGAGTTGTAAAACAAACTTCTCAGCTTTCAGTCACAGAAATTTATCTGTTCTTTTCAAAAGGCGTATTCGCTTTCCTATATTCGATATCGTTATTTAAAAACAGTTGTCTATCTTTATGCCAGGTAGTTTAGTACCGGCTACAAAATCAAGCTGAACCTCAACTGTTCTCGCATTAAGATTTCTGCTGTTGAAGCAGTTAGCCCCAAACTTATGCTGTAGACAATCGCTTGCAGGGACGAGAATCATCAGCAAACGCAAACGCAAACACAACTTACATATGAGCTTCTGGGAACGAAAACTGGAACTTACCCTATGGCTATGTGGAAGACGAGCTCAGAGCACTAGCCTAATCACCAATTAACCGACTGTTGCTTCAGCCACGAACACTGAGATACACTTTAGAAAATAGAAGTAGTTGATCATGTAACTGAAAAGGAAGCAGCGTACTTACCACGGAAACTGCGAGGTACTGTTCTCTGTGACGCAGCAAGCAGTCAAATGAATGTTATGCTGCCTGTTAGCTCTAATCAATGGTCAATTTTCTGTACGAGTCATAGAACCGTGAAATCTCGACATTTTGGCACTTTTCCAGTCGTGAGGTAATGAACCGTTCACCTGCTAGATCATTCTTTCTGTTGACATTTCCTTGAAAGAACTATCTTTGATCCTAGCGCACTTGTAAAATGGATTAAAGATAAGAAGGCAGTCTTTGCCAAATCATTGATATCGTATCAGAGGATTATAGTTTTTGTTTGATATTAGTCAAAAGTAAATCAACTGTGGTAAAGATACAGTCCAGTTCAGAACATCAGGTTAAATTTTCAAAGCTATTCCCGGCGTTGTTTAGCATTGGTCACCCAATGAAGGCACTTACATAATGGAGACCGCAAGAAAAGGGTGGGCGGGTTTGAGTATTTTTAGAGTCGGGGGTAGTCATTTCTAGTGCCTATTAAAAGCCATCTGTGCATGATTTAAGAAAAGCCATCGTTTATGATTTTTCCAAAAAACTGTTATCATTAAATAGTTTGGAAATGAATAAACTGACAATGAATGGCGAGATTTAGAATTTTAGACCAGACGTCACATTCCCATGTTCAGTTTAGTACTCTCCAGGCCTTCTCAACAAGCGAGTTTGATGAGGAAAAAAAGTCGGAACCGTAAAATGATTCGCCAGTTCCTTTCGACCGCCATTCTACACAAGCCCAAATAAAGATAGATATCATTCGGAGAAAAAGTGCGTGATTTGGGGCTTAGTACTCTCCAATCAAAGATCAAACAATGCCCGTATGTGACAGACACCTTAAGGTAGGTTTCCACCGTCGAGTAATTTTTACGTGCGTACGTGCGTTAATTTTACTTATAAATGGTTCGGCGCACTTGATCTTTTTATGATATGGCCTAAGGCAACTCGGAGATGGCGTTTTTATTAAATGTTACTACACTCCATTGAAACTGTAAGTTTCTTGAGCTGACAGTGGTATTTTTGAAGATTCTATGTAAAATTACTAGATTAAATTCAGTACTCTTTACGAGAATGTTTTAAGAAAGTTCCGTTACAACAAAGAAACAGATATTTAAGATCAGCATAATTACCAACTTACTTTATTACTTGAAAGTAAAGNAATCAAGCTGAACCTCAACTGTTCTCGCATTAAGATTTCTGCTGTTGAAGCAGTTAGCCCCAAACTTATGCTGTAGACAATCGCTTGCAGGGACGAGAATCATCAGCAAACGCAAACGCAAACACAACTTACATATGAGCTTCTGGGAACGAAAACTGGAACTTACCCTATGGCTATGTTGAAGACGAGCTCAGAGCACTAGCCTAATCACCAATTAACCGACTGTTGCTTCAGCCACGAACACTGAGATACACTTTAGAAAATAGAAGTAGTTGATCATGTAACTGAAAAGGAAGCAGCGTACTTACCACGGAAACTGCGAGGTACTGTTCTCTGTGACGCAGCAAGCAGTCAAATGAATGTTATGCTGCCTGTTAGCTCTAATCAATGGTCAATTTTCTGTACGAGTCATAGAACCGTGAAATCTCGACATTTTGGCACTTTTCCAGTCGTGAGGTAATGAACCGTTCACCTGCTAGATCATTCTTTCTGTTGACATTTCCTTGAAAGAACTATCTTTGATCCTAGCGCACTTGTAAAATGGATTAAAGATAAGAAGGCAGTCTTTGCCAAATCATTGATATCGTATCAGAGGATTATAGTTTTTGTTTGATATTAGTCAAAAGTAAATCAACTGTGGTAAAGATACAGTCCAGTTCAGAACATCAGGTTAAATTTTCAAAGCTATTCCCGGCGTTGTTTAGCATTGGTCACCCAATGAAGGCACTTACATAATGGAGACCGCAAGAAAAGGGTGGGCGGGTTTGAGTATTTTTAGAGTCGGGGGTAGTCATTTCTAGTGCCTATTAAAAGCCATCTGTGCATGATTTAAGAAAAGCCATCGTTTATGATTTTTCCAAAAAACTGTTATCATTAAATAGTTTGGAAATGAATAAACTGACAATGAATGGCGAGATTTAGAATTTTAGACCAGACGTCACATTCCCATGTTCAGTTTAGTACTCTCCAGGCCTTCTCAACAAGCGAGTTTGATGAGGAAAAAAAGTCGGAACCGTAAAATGATTCGCCAGTTCCTTTCGACCGCCATTCTACACAAGCCCAAATAAAGATAGATATCATTCGGAGAAAAAGTGCGTGATTTGGGGCTTAGTACTCTCCAATCAAAGATCAAACAATGCCCGTATGTGACAGACACCTTAAGGTAGGTTTCCACCGTCGAGTAATTTTTACGTGCGTACGTGCGTTAATTTTACTTATAAATGGTTCGGCGCACTTGATCTTTTTATGATATGGCCTAAGGCAACTCGGAGATGGCGTTTTTATTAAATGTTACTACACTCCATTGAAACTGTAAGTTTCTTGAGCTGACAGTGGTATTTTTGAAGATTCTATGTAAAATTACTAGATTAAATTCAGTACTCTTTACGAGAATGTTTTAAGAAAGTTCCGTTACAACAAAGAAACAGATATTTAAGATCAGCATAATTACCAGCTTACTTTATTACTTGAAAGTAAAGAGCTGTAGAGAATACTGTGCACATAATAATTCCCGTATCATGTATTTAAGCAAAGTAGGGCTCCCTGCTACATCCTTGCTCTGTTTTGGGTTCTATCGGTATCGTGTTTATGTCTTGCAAAGTTAATTTTCACGTAGTATGTATGATCAGCCTTGGGGAATTCAGTTCAACCTGCTATGCATGTTTTGACTCAGACTCACAATAAATCTAATAAAAAGTTATCACATGTCTATTTGTGACAGCAAGGCATATGCAGACGGCAACACATTGAATTACTTTCCGAGTTTATATATTCTCGGGCATCACTGCTCCAATCGCCCTCGTCGGGGCCCGTTTCTCGAAAGCCCCGGTAACTTTTCGGGCCCGAAATCAAATATTCAAATCAAAATATAAAGAATAAGAGCGCCGGTCCTGGCTAGCAAACTACTCCATTTTGTTTCATTAACTGATAGTTTTATCGTGTTAGATGCAAAATTGTTGAAACCTCAATCTTTAATGCAAACGGGGTCAGCTTACCGGGCCCGTTAATTATCGGGACTTTCGAGAAACGGGCCCCAGGCTCCCTTGTCATTGTCCCTTACCAGGCCCCACTCGTTTGGCATTGGTTTTCCCGTAACCAAAGTCACAGCAAACAGCAAGATGAGAATCTTAATGAGGCGCTTCATTTTTATCTAAATTAAAACATTTGACTGTAAGGAAAACACCATTTGAACTTAGCATATTCATTGTATTTTTATAAGTTGTAGGAGCGATGGGAAACCGCGCAACACTTATAATAATGAGTATGGCCTAAAGCCCCGTCCACACGAATCCGGGTAAAGAAATACACGGTTTCAGAGAAAAATCTCCTGATTCGTGTGAACGGGGCGTATTAAGAAGTTCCATGAGAAAGTATTATAACGATTACAAGTAGGTTTTTAATACAATGGTCACGTTTTAATACACATGACTAACTGATACAAAATTTACCTTGTACAGCCTTGTAAATAGAACAAAGAGGCCCGATCATGAACATATTTGCATTTTGCGCCATAAAGATAAGCCTTGACTCGTCAACAAGCGATTTTGATGAAGAAAAAAAGGTCGAAACATAAACTGATCAGCCAGTCCCTTTCGACCGCCATTCTCCACAAGCTCAAATAGAGATAGATTATTATCATTCGAAGAAAACGTGCGTTTTTTCAGGCTTAGTATTTTCTCCAATCAAAGTTCAAACAATGCCCCGTAGGTGACAGACAGCTTACGGTTGGTTTCCACCGTCACCTAATTTTTACGTGCGTAAGTGCGTTAATTTTACACACGTAAATAAAATAGAGGCTATGTATGAAAGTTTGCGCGTAGACGTAAAAGTTGAGCGAGTTCAGTTTTTTGCGTTCACGCACAACCTTTCATACATTGCCTCTATATCATTTACACAAGCAAAAATTACGCGACACTGGAAATCCACCCTTACATGCACAAAACATTGTATCAATTAAAGCTAACGTCACGGGAAAAGGTAATCTTTTCATTGTTATTTACAAGGACAGAATACAAGAACCGAAAATCCAAGTAAATCACTTAACACGTTGTGCGACATCAAACGAACTCGACGAGAAGTGAAGGAAGTAACATGAACAGATTTATTAAACCAGAGATCAATACTCCTCGAGCTTAGAGGTCACAACTTGACACAGAAGACTCGACTGGGTCGATTGACACGACAAAGGTCCCTAAGTTGTGAAAGTCAAAATCGGTACAAAGTCGTACAAAGTCGATTCGAATTTGGTTTGCACACGCACCAATGTTATCTGGACTAAAAAAGCTAAGCTGAGCTTGATAGAAGATGAGTACGAGTGTAGATAGAAAAAAAGCCCCAATGGCTGACAGAAGTCAACACCATGAAGTCTACACTAGAACAGAACTAAATAAGATGAAAACGCTGAATTTGTAATAAACAGAACGTGCTTGAAAACGATCTAGAAATCATTACGTATTTCCCATGCGGACATAAAAGAAAAGGGCTGGGCTCGTACACTAATAAGGCGTTTCAAAACCAACATTCATTTCGCGGAATTCTCTTAGAGATTTTCTACCCGACGGAATAAAACATGAAAGAGAAATCACTTTTTACCCACCTCAAAACTTTTCTGCTTCAAAATTTTCTGTGAGCAAACGCCTCGAGGGATATTCCTAGCGATAACTGAACTCTGTGTTGGTATCATTGCTGATCCTTTGGCTGTGACTTATTGGACTTCTGTTGTCAAAGAAAGAAGGAATATTTGCTATTACGCTTATTTGGCAGAAAACCTTTCAGGTCATACCTTATGTTCAGTGTCTTTATTAACATTGACTGCAATAAGCGTGGACAGACCTCTCGCCTTGTTGCTAGGGCTCAGATACAGACAAGTTGTAACCTTGAAAAGAATGTGTGTAACTGCATTTGGGTTTTGGATTTTGTCTGTAGTGGGTTCATCTAGTTATTCGCTTATAATAAAGCCGAAAGTTGCGCTCAGGCAATTTAACATGTCTGAGCGGATTGATTAGACTCCCTCGGTCTTAAAAGTAGCGCGAGGAAACAACTGATACAAGATCAATACACGTGCATGTCATAATCCAACCTAATTAAGGTTGATTTCTGTCTATTTGAAGCTTTAAGTTATAACTAAACAAAGACATCACCTGCTTTGCTTTTGCTTAACAGTACAATATCTCAGAAAAACAGGAAGAACTAAGAATGAAGTTACCATGCGCTTAGATAATTAGTTTACACAATATAGATGCTGTGGGGAAATACTGATGTTAGTAATTTGTAAAGTGTTTACTTGCGAGTAGTTACAGGGCAGTGAAATGGCTGTCGGTAGACAAATTTAATATACCCTTCTAGTAGCCGAGGTTTCTTTCCGTATGGTTTTAAGCACTTACGAAGTTTTTTACTCTTTGTCTCCCATTACAGACAAAAAAATTAAAACCTTTGTTGCTATCACTGACTATACCCTTTTACAGTCATTTGAC
>CALNXI010001140.1:90266-112404 GCA_942486025.1 Porites evermanni | reverse complement strand
CTGCGTATCGTTGCATCGCAGCCAAATGGCGCTAAAAAATTTTACTGAAGACGACAGCAAAACACTCGAAGAACTATCCTGTTCGGCGGAATTTCTCAGAGGTGTAGATGGCGAACTTATCTTTTTTTCAGCGCTAAATATTTTTCTTTCTATTTCTGCATTTCTGGGGAACACTCTGATCCTAGTTGCCCTACACAAGGAAACTTCACTTCATCCGCCGTCCAAACTCCTGTATCGTAACCTAGCGATAGCTGATCTGTGTGTTGGTATCACTGCGGAGCCTTTGGCTGTGACTTATTGGACTTCCGTCTTGAAAGAAAGATGGGATATTTGCTATTACGCAAATTTGGCACTACTTTTCTTAGGATATACTTTGTGTTCAGTGTCTTTACTAACATCTGCTGCAATAAGCGTCGACAGACTTCTCGCCTTGTTGCTGGGGCTCAGATACAGACAAGTTGTAATTTTGAGAAGAACATGTATAATTGTTTTTGGTTTTTGGATTTTGTCCATCGTTGGCTCATCTACTATATTTTCGAATCCTCGTATACTTCCTTGGTGTCAATACATATTTACAGCCCTGTGTCTAGTCACCACAATCTTCGCTTACACAAAAATTTCCTATACTCTGCGTCATAATCAAATACATGTTCACAACCATGTTGCTCAAGGACAACAGAGCCAAGCAATTCCCGCACTGAACATAGCTCGATACAGAAAGGCAGTGTACAGTGCAATGTGGGTGCAGGGAACATTGATTATTTGTTATCTGCCGTATGGTATAGCAGTAGCTTTGAAACGTCAGAGAGGGATGACTTTATCCATTTACCTTGCTCAGCAATTTACGGCTACCTTAGTGTATTTAAACTCATCATTAAACCCGTTGTTGTACTGTTGGAAGATCAGAGAAGTGAGGCAAGCTGTGAAAGAAACATTAAAGCAAATGTTCCGTTGTTCGAGTTAGTGTACTTTACTTTTCCGCTGTATACTATTAAAATTCATGCGAAAATTCCCGTTTAACTAATTACATTTTATACTGTTGTGAAGTATTTTGAACGTTATTTTCAAATTTTCGTTTGGGTCAAGGTTAGTCCTGATTCTGTCCACATAATTAGGTCTTTTTCTGTTTTGACCTTTTGTTTCTTCTTGTAATTGAATTTTTTCTTAGCTCGCCATTTTTCTTACTGCGATGTTAGGAATATTCTTCGCTCAGTGCCATTGTCAAATGTTAGTTTTTCACAGATAGTCGTGTTTGAGATGTTAGTGCTGACCTTGGTTCTTAATTAAGTCCCGTTAAAGTTCCTGTTTGGGTTTCAGATCACCAGCGTTTTAGATTTTTATTGCGTTGTGACGATCGCAACCATGTAGGTTCAGTAATACCAAAACATTACCCACACTATATAAGTTCACCATGATTTTAATTTAATTTATTCCCACAGTCAGCTGACCCGAACATGTCCAGCTTTGGCAATAAAAACCGTTGCTATTTGAATTGCTAGAGAAGAAGATTGAAGTAGGAGACGATATAAGAGCGTTAAGAGTATAGCTGCTGTAGAAGTCAAGAAAAATAAAAACCAAGATGTAAGAAGTAAACTCTCGGTACTTCATCGATTAGCGAGTGAGTTGCTCGAACACGCCCCCACAATACTTACCGGAGTTCTTTTTCATCATCTGTTTTTCCGAAAAAAAGACGTCCAGTCTTTTAAAAGTTCGGCTTAAAATCTATAGGAGGTATAATTACCCTCTTAGCCTTGGAAATCATTGTTAAGTCGCAAACGTGAAACCGGGTTGGAGAGACACTATGGTACCTCGAAAAACAGCAACAAGAAAAGAGCTTCGATTAGCTATCCTATGCTCAATGCTAAATTCACGAGACATGTAGACCACATGAACAAAACCTACATCAGTTCTTTATAGGTGGAAGCTCAGAATAAGTAACAAAAACGAAAACAAAGATATTGAAAACGCATCCACGTTGCAAGCAAATATATACTCTTGAATTCTGAACATTTAGCATACGTTTACCCTGCTTATATTGGCAAGAGCATCTACTTTTTGTCCTGTGGTCTCCTCATAATTAAGAGCTTCGCAAGGTTCTGTATGATACACGTATTTGGGCTGCATAAAATAGCGAGGGTTACTGCAGGCAGTAGGCATTGAATATTTAACCTTAGCTTGCATTTTGCACAAAATAAGGTGTAAAGAAAATTCGAGCACTAATTAGAAGGTGTCTGTTTCAGTTTCACCAAAACGTTTACTCACATGAAAGCAAATTAATGCACACGACCACATAATATTTTGCAAAAAAGTTCAACAATCGCGCTATGTATATAATATATTTTACAGCTGGTCTCTTTGCGGAAGAGAAAGCTGGCAGCGCACGATTAATAGCAATATGATGTTGAAATAGAGGATATTACATGGCAGCGCGGGGATACGAATTTTATCTACGAGTGCTGAAAGAGATACTTTCAGCACGAGAAGGTAAAATTCGAATCCCCAAGCGGCCATGTAATGTTCTGTTTATTTTATAGATGCTGATGAAATTTTACATAAAACACAATTTTTTGTATTCATTTTCGAAACAGCAAAATAGTGCAATTATAGTGGTCACCTATCGCAAAATGCCTGCTACAAAAATTTTATGAAACTCGGAAATAAAGTTATAAAGAAGAAATAAAGACAATAATACTTATGATTTTCTGTTCCAAAAAGTCGAAATTAATGTTAGTAACCATGGGGACACCAATATCCTTACACGTCAAAGATAAAAATAGCATCTTTACTGCGCGCGATGAAGATATGATTTTTTATTAGTAAAAGGAAAAATCCTGGTATTTCATCAGTATCTATATAATAAATAGCGGATACTAAATAGTTTCACGACAATTTAAGAGGTATAGATCGCCCAAATGTACGTCAACAAAACGAGATGTCATTATGAGGTTTTCGTGCGTTTCGCCTCTCATAACAAACCCAAAAATTAAATTCCTTTCCAGCCATCTGACCTCAAGTAAGTTAATAACACAAATATATTACGTTCTGCTAGGAAGATAGCGATGGCTCAAGCTTGTTAACAGCTTGTGTTACTGCAAAGTTTATGCCAAATTACTGTAGAATGTTAATGAAGAAATACATCAAGGTTGAACTGCACCGACAACATTTTAATACATGAAAAATCATTAAATTCGGCCGTGTATGAACAAGTTTTACCTGGCTCATCATAGCAAGCTAGTATTTCTTAAAAGCTTAATTTGTCTGAATTTTTTCTTTTTTTCTCTCTCTTTCTCTCTTAAAAGTATCTCAATCTTTTAAACTTAAAACGGATATTAATTAGTTTAGTTTTCTGCCAAATTACTTCAGTAAGTACGAAAACAAAGGCTATTAAGGAGCAACGAAAGACCTAAAAAGTTATTAAAATAGTCAGTGAGCTATATATAGTTCAAGTTCGTGACACTGTATTTTGTCTGCTTGGGCTTCAGTTAGAAAAACGTATAGTCTGTGCCAGGCTCTCAAATAGTAGAGATGTCGCAAAAACCATAACTATGCGAAAATAAAGCGAAAATAAGACGCTCTTGATCAAAAAAAACAATTTGTGCTCGACCTTAAACTATTTTATGTCTTACTTCAACTTTTCAAAACAAATACATCTCGGCATTTTTGTTTTTGTTGAACTGAGGTTCATGATAATTATAAAAACAAGAAGACTAGTTTGTGTAATCAAATGGTGACGAATAATTCAATTCCAGGCCAAACTTTTAATGGTTTCCCTACCATCAAGACATGTTGTGCTCTTTAGTGTGTTAGGACTTGTAACATCATTTTTTATTCCCCTGATGTCTTCATTCATAACATCTCACCTAGACATCATTAAACTTGGACGCCATCTCGGGCATTCAGAGTACAAAAGCTGCCATAGCTGAATTTATGAATTAGTATAGGTAATAGCATGATTTGTAGTGATATTTGGCATAAATACCACGAGTAATATTTCAAAATTGTTATACGTAATTTCACGAGCCGTTAGTGATATTTATGCAAAATATCACGTACAAATCATGCTATCATTTGTTTGTAATACTACCCGCGAAGGTTTTGTAATTTTTACATGTGGGTATTTCAAATTAAGCTGAAATACCACTGCTCTTAGCCAATCAAATTAAGGAAATTTCTCATGTAGTAGTATAAACGCCGAAATTTCGCGCCAAATTAAGGAGTAACTTGTACCCGAGAAATAACCACGCACCTAGCCTTAGTTAATTAGGTAATTTAAAAGATACAATAGGGCCATTTATACGAGGAAAAATAAGACGCGTCTTAAATAAGACGAGAACTTTCCGTATAAACGGCACATTTCGTCTAAAATAAGACGCGGTTTAGCTAAGACGCGTCTTATTAGATAAGACATGCTCGTATAAATGGTACAGTTCGCGTCTTATTTAAGACGCATCTTATGTAAGACGCGCCTTATTTTTCCTCGTATAAATGGCCCTAATGACACACTCGCACCCGTATAAAAGAAAGCGATATGTTGGCACCTGCATATCGTTGCATCGCAGCCAAATGGCGTTAAAAAATTTTACTGAAAATTACAGCAAAACAGTCGAAGAACTATCCTGTTCGGCGGAATTCTTCAGAGGATTGCGAGCTATTTTCCTTTCAGCGCTAAATATTTTTCTTTCCATTACTGCATTTCTGGGGAACACTCTAATCCTAGTTGCCCTACGCAAGGAAACTTCACTTCATGCGCCGTCCAAACTCTTGTATCGTAACCTAGAGATAACTGAACTCTGTGTTGGCATCATTGCTGATCCTTTGGCTGTGACTTATTGGACTTCTGTTGTGAAAGAAAGAGGGGATATTTGCTATTACGCTTATTTGGCAGAAAACCTTTCAGGTCATACCTTATGTTCCGTGTCTTTATTAACATTGATTGCAATAAGCTTGGACAGACCTCTCGCCTTGTTGCTAGGGCTCAGATACAGACAAGTTGTAACCTTGAAAAGAACGTGTGTAACTGTATTTGGGTTTTGGATTTTGTCTATAGTGTGTTCGTCTTGTTATTCGCTTATAATAAAGCCGAAAGTTGCGCTCAGGCAATTTAACATGTCTGAGCGAATTGATTAGACTCCCTTGGTCTTAAAAGTAGCGCGTGGGAACAACTGATACAAGATCAATACACGTGCATGTCATAATCCAACCTAATTAAGGTTGTTTTCTGTCTATTTGAAGCTTTAAGTTATAACCAAACAAAGACATCACCTGCTTTGCTTTTGCTTAACAGTGCAATATCTCAGAAAAACAGGAAGAACTAAGAATGAAGTTACCATGCGCTTAGATAATTAGTTTACACAATATAGATGCTGTGGGGAAATACTGATGTTAGTAATTTTTAAAGTGCGTACTTGCGAGTAGTTACAGGGCAGTGAAATGGCAGTCAGTAGACAAATTTGACACATGCACTTCCACCCATATAAAAGGAAATGATACGTTAAACAGTACAGGCAGCTGCATATCGTTGCATCGCAGCCAAATGGCGCTAAGAAATTTTAATGAAGACGTTAGCAAAACACTCGAAGAACTATCCTGTCCGGCGGAATTTCTCAGAGGTGGAGCTCTAGTTGGCGAGCTTATCTTTTTATCAGCGCTAAATATTTTTCTTTCCATCACTGCAATTCTGGGAAACACTCTGATCCTAGTTGCCCTACACAAGAAAACTTCACTTCATCCGCCGTCCAAACTCCTGTATCGTAACCTAGCGATAACTGATCTGTGTGTTGGTATCATTGTAGAGCCTTTGGCTGTGACTTATTTTACTTCTGTTGTGAAAGAAAGATGGGATATTTGCTATCACACAAATTTGGCACTACGTTTCTCAGGTTATACTTTGTGTGGAGTGTCTATAACAACTTCGACTGCAATAAGTGTGGACAGACTTCTCGCCTTGTTGCTGGGGCTCAGATACAGACAACTTGTAACTTTGAGAAGAACATGTATAATTGCTTTTGGTTTTTGGATTTTGTCCATCGTTGGTTCATCTTCTATATTTTGGAATCCTTATATACTTCTTTGTCAATACATATTTACAGCTCTGTGTCTAGTCACCATAATCTACGCTTACACAAAAATTTCCTATACTCTGCATCATAATCAAATACATGTTCAGAACCATGTTGCTCAAGGACAACCGAGCCAAGCAATTCCTGCACTGAACATAGCTCGATACAAAAAGACAGTGTTCAGTGCAATGTGGGTGCAGGGAACATTGATTATTTGTTATCTACCGTATTTTATAGCAGTAGCTTTGCAACTTCAGAGAGGGATGACTTTATCCATTTACCGTGCTCAGCAATTTACGGCTACCTTAGTGTCTTTGAACTCGTCATTAAACCCGTTGTTGTACTGCTGGAAGATCAGAGAAGTGAGGCAAGCTGTAAAAGAAACATTAAGGCAAATGTTCCGTTGTTCGAGTTAGTGTACTATGCTTTTCCGCTGTATTATTTATCAGTAATTATTAAAATTCATTCCAAAATTGCCGTAAACTGTTGTAACTACATTTAATACTTTTGTGAAGTATTTTGAACGTTATTTTCAAAGTTTCAAGGTTAGTCTTGATTTTGTCCACATAATTAGGTCTTTTTCTGTTTTGACCTTTTGTTTCTACTTGTACTTGAATTTTTTCTTAGCTCGCCAATTTGCTTAATACCAATTGTTAGGAATATTCTTCGCTTGCCATTTTCAAGTGTTAGTTGTTCTTAGGTGGTAGTGTTTGTGATGTTAGTGCTGACCTTGGTTCTTAAGTCCCGTTAAAGTTTCTCGGTTTGGGTTTCTGTTCACCAGCGTTTTAGTTTTTCATTGGGTTGTGACGATCGCAACCATGTAGGTTCAGTAATACCAAAACCTTACCCATACCGAGTTTAACTTGTTTTTATTCCCACGGTCAGCTAACACAAACATGTCCAGCTTTGGCTATAAAAACCGTTGTCATTTGAATTGCTAGAGAAGAAGATTGAAGTAGGAGACGATATAAGAGTGTTAAGAGTATAGTTGCTGTAGAAGTCAAGAAGAATAAAGACCAAGATGTAAGAAGTAGACTCTCGGTACCTCATCGATTAGCGAGTAACTTGCTCAAACACGCCCCCACAATACTTACTGGAGTTCTTTTTCATCAACTGTTTTTCTGAAAAAAAGACGTCCAGTCTTTTAAAAGTTCGGTTTAAAAGCTATAGGAGGTATAATTACTCTCTTAGCCGTAGAAATCATTGTTAAGTCGCAAAAAGTGAAACCGGGTTGGGGAGACATTATGGTACCTCGTAAAACAGCAACGAGAAAAGAGCTTCCATTAGCAATCCTATGCTCAATGCTAAATTCACGAGACATGTAGACCACATGAAACTCAGAATAAGTAACAAAAACGAAAATAAAGATATTGAAAACGCATCCACGTTGCAAGTAAATATACACTTGAATTCTGAACATTTAGCACACGTTAACATAAATAACAGTGCTTATATTGGCAGGAGCATCTACTTTGTCCTGCGGTCTCCTCATAATTAAGAGCTTCGCACGGTTCTGCATGATACACGTATTTGGGGTGCATAAAATAGCGAGGGTTACTGCAGGCAGTAGGCATTGAATATTTAATCAAAATAAGGTGTAGAGAAGATTCGAGCACTAATTAGAAAGTGTCTGTTTCAGTTTCACCAAAACGTTTACCCACGTGAAAGCAAATTGATCCACACGACCACATAATATTTTGCAAAAAAGTTCCACAATCGCACTATGTATATAATATATTTTACAGCTGGCCTCTTTGAGAAGGCAGCCAAAGCTGGCAGCGCACGATTAATAGCAATATGTAGTTGAAATAGCAGATAATAATTAGTTTCACGACAATTTCAGAGATATAGATCGCCCAAATGTACGTTAACTAAACGAGATGTCATTATGATTTTTTCGTGTGTTTCGCCTCTCATAACAGACCCCAAAAATTCAATTGCTTTCCAGCCATCTGACCTCAAGTAAGTTAATAACACAAATATATTACGTCCTGCTAGGAAAATAGCGATGGCTCAAGCTTGTTAACAGCTTGTGTTACTGGAAAGTTTATGCCAAATTACTGCAGAATGTTTGAAGAAATACATCAAGGTTGAACTGCACCGACAACATTTTAAGACATGAAAAATCATCAAATTCGGCCGTGTATGAACAAGTTTCACCTGGCGCATTATAGCAAGCTAGTATTTCTTAAAAGTATTAGTATTGTCTGAATTTTCTCTCTCTTTTTCTTTTTTCACTCAAAAGTATCTCTATCTTTTAAACTTAAAACGGATATCGATTAGTTGAGTTTTCTGCCAAATTACTTCAGTGACATTATACGTACGAAAAGGCTATCAAGGAGCAACGAAAGAGCTAAAAAGTTATTAAAATAGTCAGTGAGCTATATATAGTTCAAGTTCGTGACACTGTGTTTGGTTTACTTGGGCGTCAGTTAGAAAAACTTAGCCTGTGTCAGGCTCTCAAATAGTAGAGACGTCGCAAAAACCATAACCATGCGAAAATAAAGCGAAAATAAGACGCTCTTGATCTGAGAAAGTGTGCTGTCTCCCCAGTCCCCGCGTGTTTTGCCATTCACGACCGCTGCGCAACACCATCTTGGAGCCTGGAACAGGCTAAGGAAAAGTACACAGTAGTCCACATTCGAAATATTAAAATTCTAACATGACTCCAAGACTTTAGGGTCAAAATTGCAAATTTTTCACGTCTCCATTTTCTCACAATTCCCAGAAGAGACTTGAGCACATAGAAAACCAAACCATAAATAGAAAAATGATGAGAAAGCCTCTGAGTCTAACAGAGTACAAAGAGAGAGAGAGAATTTTCGGTTTGCGCATATCAAATGTAAGTACCCCAGGTCCACCATATTCAATAATTTTAAATTGCTGAGTGTTCAATACAAATTGTCATTTGCATATTTCTTAACAAAGAGTCTTGTAGAAAACACTAGCAAGCATTAGAAGGCTTTTGTCATAATTAAATTGAATCCTTGGATTCGTACCCCTCCCTGCCTGCCGAAGGCGTTCAGTTAGTGGAGAGTAAAATTGCTGGGCGTTAATTAATCCTGCATGAGAACATGAAGATATGAGAAAGAAATATCAGAGAAAAAAAATGTGTTGAATAAATTGTAACAAAATAAGTGCCCAGTAAAATGAATTAGTTTGCTAATAATAAAATTCATTCTCAGTTAAAACAGTTATGTTTAATTTTAGAACTCTCTAACATTGTAGGGCAAGGAGGGTTGTGTCAAAAAGAAACAGAGCATGTAAGGTGTCAACATAAGGAGTGTACTATTGTTCACTGGCGCAGCATAATAAAGTCTAATAGGGTCATTCCTGCCTTGCATTCAAGCCCTCTCTGCAAGTTATCTGCTTTCCTACAGAATAGCCAGTAGAAAGAGAAATACAAAAGTGTAAAAATGTGAGAATAAACTTATCCCCTGACTCATATTGTTCAAGCTGAATGAAAATGTCGGTCTGTTTCACTGTGCCCAGAAGATGTTTCATTTGCCATCGCCCTACCAACCTATCTTTTTGGAAATAGGAAAAAATCATGTGAAAATACCGGTCACTCAGGAGAATAAGAGTACATCCTATGGTTTTCAGTATTTAAAGTGAACACTGTTTTCTTGCAATGCTTTTTAAAGCAGTTACGGTTTATGAATTATTTCTTTCTTAAAACGAGCTTTCCTAAAACTTTAAACAGATTCATCCCGCGAAAATTTATGCGGACATTTTATATCTTTCTTTCTTGTTTGCCCTACCGACGGACCCACTTTTTTGTTTGAGACGGATGGATGAATAACAAAACATTGTTTGGGCGTGGCCTAAAATACCAAAAAATCAATGAAACCATACGAACTATCGCTATTTTCGAAAAGTTACCTGAACTTTGGCAACGGTTTTCCTTTAAGAGTATTTACGGCAGACGCTATATCTGTGTCTTCAAACTGATCAACGGCACATTCTGGCAGCATTTCTTTACAAGATGTATACACGGCCTCCCTAGAAAAATCAATCGTGCACACTTCCATGCCATCGTCAGTTTGAGAGGTTGTTTCTGAGTGTCTGTTGAGAACTTCTTCTAGGAGAAGAATCTTCGTCTCGCGTGTTACTATCTCATCTTTCCAGTTCGTCGCAGCTTTGTCGAAAGCAAAGCATACTTTCTTCTGCATGTTTCGCACGGTGTTAGGATGGCTCGCGAGGCCTTTAAAACAGTCCATCTCCTCCTTCTTACAACCTCAAAGCACTAGAATGGTGTAAATTCTAAATGTAAAATAAGAGTTCGGAATCCATGGATTCAGAATGCTTGCAAAGATCAATGCCTCCTTGTTTTTCGCGTTCTTTACTCTTTTGTTCCTTGGAAATGACGAAGAAACAAGGCAGTGCAAGTTGGGTGCTTTTTGTTGGATTTCTCTAATCAAATGGTCATTTCGGAAATCAGCAAGCTTCTCTAACTCCCCTCGGTACTTGTACGTGTTCGTCGGATCTTTTGAGTAGTTCTTTAGTTCTCTCTTTATTTCTTTTCCAATCTCTTCTAACACTTTATCGTGCAGTGGAGAAAATTTAGTGACGCCAACTGCGGCGGCTTTGTAGTTTTTGATTCCTAAGTTTTTTACAAGACGCTCTTCGTCACCTGTACACTCGTGTTCTATCACCAGACCACTAGCCTGAGAGCAAGCTCTCCTATTTGGGCGAGTGAAGCGACCCGACAACTGGAATATGCAACAAATATCTGAAAGATGAAGATAAAGACAAAAATTGATAAACAAAAATAAGTAGAACACGTGCGGGCAATTCTTAGTAAGAGCTTATGTATATATCGATATAGCCTGCGAGCAAGCTCTCCTATTTGGGTAAGCGAAGTGGGCCTCGCGACAACGCGCGAGCGAGGGGGGCCGACCCCTCGCGGCTTCGCCGCTCGCTCGCCCGTTCTCGCGAGACTCGCTTCACTCGCTCAAATAGGAGAGCTTGCTCGCAGGCTAATATCGATAAACAGTTGTCAATATCAGTTCAAATTTGTAAAGCTTCTTTTCGTTGAATATTTCTTTACCTGTATCAGAAGGAAAAAAATTAAATTATTGCCTCCATTGAAAGAAACGCTAATTGCAAGTACCTGCAGTTATTAAGCTTAATTAAGAATTTATCTATCTGGAAAAAGAACCACTTACCTTCACGACTGGCCTGGACGCTGTTTCGACCTTTGTTGTTGTTACCACTGAACACATCAAATTCGCTAAAGCGCCTCCAAGATTTTCACCCTCATTCCGATCGGCTTCGAGCTGAAATAAAAATATCCTTGACCGACCTTTAGGTTCTCTTGGCTCTTGTATTTGTTGTGGAATATCCTTTATTTTCTTGGAGTTCGGTGTCGATCCGCTGGGGAATTTCCATGGAGCCTCCACCTTTCGTAGACTCCGAATTGCCCTCGTCGATCCAGGCTTTGACAGCACTTTCAAGTTCATGGAACATCGTGCAGCAATTGAAAATTTTTCTTGCACATTTTTTGCAAGCTGATCTGGATTCTTCGCTCGCTGCACTGCAAATACCTATCCCAACGTTTCTGAGTAAGTCCGACAACACGATACTGCCGGCAGTGGACGATTTTTTTTCCGTTAACTCTCGATTTCTTGTGGCCTTGCATAACGGCACAGCCCCAGCTAGTAGAATTTCATCACAAAGATAACATTTTTTACTTTTTTAGCGAGCGCCATCTGAACATCGCCGTGTAATTTTCTTTTCTCTTCCCATGAGAGACACAGAGGGATAATAGGGAGAGGGCATGATCTCAGGCTACTTTTCCCTTGTGAGAGCACGACGTTTTTCGCGCCTCGTTGAAATGAGATTCCCGTCAATGTACGCATACCGGCTGACTTCCGGTAAATGCTGATTGGCCCATTAACTTGACAGGTAGAGCTGACGTTCAGGTTTATTTAAATTAGAGGGCGGCTGGCGGCATGTTAAATAAATGTATCAGGCGTTTTTTTTTTCCTCTTGCCTCCTCCGCCCTTGAAAAAAAAAACGTAACATGACGGCGTTTGGTTTTCCCTTTACATATTACTAATTACACACTATCGGACGCGATATTTGTATGGATAAAATGGTTTGCTTTTCCTCCCATACAACAAAGTGAGACCACCCGGGTGCGACGGTAATTAAACAGAAACCCTTGGCGAGAGCAAGTATATACAAACTGACTGATCTGAATTTATTAAAGAGGAACTTTATAGTTTCTAGAGAAGCTGAGGTGTTGCATCGATGGGAAAGTAAAACACAAACGTTTGGTTTTATCAACTAACTAGATCGGCACCGTATTAGGAAGTCAGTTGGCCTAGTCTATCTACGGCCGTGGCCATTTTCCTTTACCAACTGGCTCAGTTAATAAGCAAAATTTTTATACAAACACCTGCTTTGCTGGGCAATAAATGGCGGGATTAAAGTCTAGAGTTTAGAAATATATTTAAAACTAAACGCAAAATCTATGCTTGAACGCTTTCTGATACCGGTTGTATTTTTAAGTATTTAGTTAAGTTGATGTACTGAGTATGATATGAGGGCCACTCTCCCAGAGATCTGGCGGAATAAGGCAACACGAGTTGTTTACTTTCATGGAAGAAGTGACATCTTGAAATAACATTTAGGGAACAGGGGAATTTGTTGAGTTTTTCAGGTAACCGGGGAACATTGAATCTCTACCTTTAATTGAAAGAGGATCCAACAGCATACTTTTACTAATCGGGCCCTTAACGAGGCGAATTTCTCAGTTAGTTGCGACTTGTTTGTGAGCGTACCAAGGCCTCATTTCAATATGTCTGGTGAAGAGTTTGTTTCGCGTGTTAAGCTTTAATTTATAGTTCAAATACCGTTGGCTTGACTCGAACACCATTACGATTTTACTGTTCCGGAAGCTTTGGAAACTTGACAAAATTGACTTTTGAGGACCATGTGAAATTACTTTATGGCCGGAACAAGGGAGGAACTTCAAATTATTGAAGGGACAGCAAGGGATGACATTGAATTTTAATGCCATAATTAAGACACATTAACAATAACAATACTTTTTAATGTTTTTTTTAGTTGTCTTAATTCAGGCATCCGTTTTCACTAAATAAGGATGAAGTTGAAATAGTGGATACGTAGCTAAAACTCAGTTTCAAGAGAAAAGTACGTCATGAGCTTTTCGCGCGCTTTGCTTCTTATAACAAACCCAAAAGTTATAAAACCGACCTTGTTGCGAACATATTTACATTTTTTCCGGACATTGAGGCTGACCTCAAGCTTGGTCAATTATGCTTATACATGTATAAACGGTGATGGCTCAAGCTTGTAAACTTAACAGCATGTGTTATTGAAATTTTCTGTCAAATTGAATTACAGTATAATATAAGCTCTCATAGGTAAAGCTTGCAATGCACCGACAACACCTGAAAAATCATTGAATCGTCCGTCGAGTTAGTTTTACCTGGCTCATCATCATATGTTGAAAAACTACAAAACTCAGTGCTAAACCCCCATCCGATTTCTTCTCTGTCTGCTGGCCCGACGAAGACGAGCCCATATTGTTTTCTTTGACGTCAGCTTTAACGAACAACTGACAAAACTCGCAGATGGGCTTTAAGTTATTAGTGAAAGACTTGAAAGACCCACCAGTCATATCACTTTCCACCCAAATTAACTGAAAGCGAAATATAAACAAAGCAATCACTTGGATCTCTAAATGCATTGCTGACAAAAATGGTACCAGGGACAAACTTCACTGAAGATGAAAACCAGAAAACGTACGAAGAACTGGTCTGCTCGGCGGAATTGATCAGAGGTGTAGACGGCGAGCTTATTTTTCTTTCAGCTCTTAATATTTTTCTTTCCATTACTGCATTTCTGGGGAACACTCTGATCCTAGTTGCTCTGCACAAGGAAACTTCACTTCATCCGCCGTCCAAACTCCTGTATCGTAACCTAGCGATAACTGATCTATGTGTTGCTATCATTACAGAGCCTTTGGCTGTGTGTTATGGGATTTCTGTTGTGAAAGAAAGATGGGATATTTGTTATTTTGCACATTCGTCATTATATTACTCAGGTTATACTTTGTGTTCAGTGTCTTTATTTACAGCTGCTGCAATAAGTGTGGACAGACTTCTCGCCTTGTTGCTGGGGCTCAGATACAGACAACTTGTAACTTTGAGAAGAACATGTATAATTGTTTTTGGTTTTTGGATTTTGTCCATCGTTGGTTCATCTACTTTATTTTGGAATCCTCATATACTTCTTTGGTATCAATACATAGGTACAGCTCTGTGTCTAGTCACCGCAATCTTCGCTTACACAAAAATTTTCTGTACTCTGCGTCATAATCAAATACATGTTCAGAACCATGTTGCTCAAGGACAACCGAGCCAAGCAATTCCCGCACTGAACATAGCTCGATACAGAAAGGCAGTGTACAGTGCACTGTGGGTGCAGGGAACATTGGTTGTTTGTTATCTGCCGCTTAACATCGTGGAGGCTTTGAGACCTCAAAGAGGCATTTCTTTATCCGTTCACCTTGCACGGCAATTTGCGGGTACAATAGTGTTCTCAAACTCGTCATTAAACCCTTTGTTGTACTGCTGGAAGATCAGAGAAGTGAGACAAGCTGTAAAAGAAACATTAAGGCAAATGTTCCGTATTTCAAGTTAGTGTACTATGCTTTTCCGCTGTATACTATTAAAATTCATGCAAAAGTTGCCGTTTAACTATTGTAACTACATTTAATACTTTTGTGAAGTATTTTGAACGTTATTTTCAAAGTTTCGATTGGGTCAAGGTTAGTCTTGATGTTGTCCACATAATTAGGTCTTTTTCTGTTTTAACCTTTTGTTTCTACTTGTACTTGAATTTTTTCTTAGCTCGCCAATTTGCTTCATGCCATGTCAGGAATATTCTTCGCTTACCATTGTCAGCTGTTAGTTGTTCTTAGGTGGTCATGTTTGTGATGTTAGTGCTGACCTTGGTTCTTAAGTCCCGTTAAAGTTTCTGTTTCGGTTTTTTCACCAGCCTTTTAGTTTTTCATTAGGTTGTGACGATCGCAACCATGTAGATTCAATAATACCAAAACCTTACCCATACCCAGTTTAACTTGTTTTTATTCCCACGGTCAGCTAACACAAACATGTCCAGCTTTGGCTATAAACACCGTTGTCATTCGAATTGCTAGAGAAGAAGATTGAAGTAGGAGACGATATAAGAGTGTTACGAGTATAGTTGCTGTAGAAGTCAAGAAGAATAAAGACCACGATGTAAGAAGTAGACTCTCGGTACCTCATCGATTAGCGAGTGAGTTTCTCAAACACGTCCCCACAATACTTACTGGAGTTCTTTTTCATCAACTATTTTTCCGAACAAAAAGACGCCCAGCGTTTTCAAAGTAGGAGGTATAATTACTCTCTTAGCCGTGGAAATTATAGTTAAGTCGCAAAAAGTGAGACCGGGTTGGGGAGGCATTATGGTACCTCGTAAAACATCAACGAGAAAAGAGCTTCGATTAGCTATCCTATGCTCAATGCTAAATTCACGAGACTTGTAGACCACATGAACAAAACCTACATCAGTTCTTTATAGGTGGAGGCTCAGAATACGTAACAAAAACGAAAATAAAGATACTGAAAACGCATCCACGTTGCAAGCAAATATACTCATGAATTCTGAACATTTAGCATACGTTTACATAAATAACAGCGATTATATTGGTAAGAGCATCTACTTTTTGTCCTGTGGTCTCCTCATAATTAAGAGCTTCGCACGGTTCCGCATGAGACACGTATTTGGGGTGCATAAAATAGCGAGGGTTACTGCAGGCAGTAGGCATTAAATATTTAATCTTAGTTTTCATTTTGCACAAAATAAGGTGTAAAGAAAATTCGAGCACTAATTAGAAGGTGTCTGTTTCAGTTTCACCAAAACGTTTACTCACATGAAAGCAAATTAATGCACACGACCACATAATATTCTGCAAAAAAGTTCAACAATCGCGCTATGTATATTATATATTTCATAGCTGGTCTCTTTGCGGAAGGCACTCAAAGCTGGCAGCGCACGATTAATAGCAATATGATGTTGAAATAGAGAATATTACATGGCAGCGCCGGGATACGAATTTTATCTACAAGTGCTGAAAGAGATACTTTCAGCACGAGAAGGTAAAATTCGAATCCTCAAGCGGCCATGTAATGTTCTGTTTATTTTATAGATGCTGATGAAATTTTTACATAAAACACATTTTTTTTTATTCATTTTCGAAACAGCAAAATAGTGCAATTATAGTGGTCACCTATGGCAAAATTCCTGTTACAAAAATTTTATGAAACTCGGATATAAAGTTATAAAGAAGAAATAAAGACAAAAATACTTATGATTTTCTGTTCCAAAAAGTCGAAATTAATGTTAGTAACCATGGCGACACCAATATCCTTACACGTGAAAGATAAAAAAAGCATCTTTACTGCGCGCGATGAAGATAGGATTTTTTAGTAAAAGGAAAAATCCTGGTGTTTCATCAGTATCTATATAATGAATACAGACAAGTTGTAACCTTGAAAAGAACGTGTATAAATGCATTTGGGTTTGGGATTTTGTCTATGGTGGGTTCATCTAGTTATTCGCTTATAATAAAGCCGAAAATTGCGCCCAGGCAATTTAACATGTCTGAGCGGATTGATTAGACTCCCTCGGTCTTAAAAGTAGCGCGAGGAAACAACTGATACAAGATCAATACACGTGCATGTCATAATCCAACCTAATTAAGGTTGATTTCTGTCTATTTGAAGCTTTAAGTTATAACCAAACAAAGACATCACCTGCTTTGCTTTTGGTTAACAGTGCAATATCTCAGAAAACAGGAAGAACTAAGAATGAAGTTACCATGCGCTTAGATAATTAGTTTACACAATATAGATGCTGTGGGGAAATACTGATGTTAGTAATTTTTAAAGTGCGTACTTGCGAGTAGTTACAGGGCAGTGAAATGGCAGTCAGTAGACAAATTTGACACACTTCCACCCATATAAAAGGAAATGATACATTAAACAGTACAGGCAGCTGCATATCGTTGCATCGCAGCCAAATGCATATGGCGCTAAGAAATTTTACTGAAGACGACAGCATAACACTCGAAGAACTATCCTGTCCGGCGGAATTTCTCAGAGGTGTAGATCTAGATGGCGAGCTTATCTTTTTATCAGCTCAGAATAAGTAACAAAGACGAAAATAAAGATATTGAAAACGCATCCACGTTGCAAGCAACTATACGCTTGAATTCTGAACATTTAGCATACGTTAATATAAATAACAGTGCTTATATTGGAAAGAAAATCTACTTTGTCCTGCGGTCTTCTCATAATTAAGAGCTTCGCACGGTTCTGCATGATACACGTATTTGGGGTACATAAAATGGAGAGGGTTACTGTAGGCAGTACGCATTGAATATTTAATCTTAGTTTGCATTTTGCACAAAACAAGGTGTAGAGAAGATTCGAACACTAATTAGAAGGTGTCTGTTCCAGTTTCACGAAAACGTTCACCCACGTAAAAGCAAATGGATCCACACGGCCACATAATATTTTGCAAAAAAAGTTCCACAATCGCACTATGTATATTATATATTTCAAAGCTGGTCTCTTTGCGGAAGGCAGTCAAAGCTGGCAGCGCACTATTAATAGCAATATGATGTTGAAATAGAGGATATTACATGGCCGCGGGGGGATATAATTTTATCTCGGAGTGCTGAAAAAATCTCTCACGAGTGAGCGAAATTCCTACATAAAACACAACTTTAATTTTTTTTATTCATTTCGAAAGAGCAAAATAGTACAACTTAAGTGGTCACCTATTGCAAAATGCCTGTCACAAAAATGTTATGAAACTCGGAAATAAAGTTATAAAGAAGAAATAAAAACAATAATACTTATGATTTTCTGTTCCAAAACGTCGAAATTAATGTTAGTAATCATGGCGACAACAATATCCTCACACGTGAAAGATAAAAATAGTTTCTTCGCTGCGCTCGATGAAGATATGATTTTTTAGTAAAAGGAAAAATCCTGGTGTTTCATCAGTATCTATATAATAAATAGCAGATAATAATTAGTTTCACGACAACTTCAGAGGTATAGATCGCCCAAATGTACGTTAACTAAACGAGATGTCATTTAAGAATTTGTTCATGCTTAGCGTGCGTATATCGAGTTATGGATGCACGCGGGAAGTTTGGAGAGCACGAAAGATGCGTAAGAGTTGCACGAGGCGATAGCCGAGTGTAACTCTAGCTTCTTGAGTGCTCTCCAAACTTCCCAAGTGCATCCATAACTCGATATACGCACAGCTAAAAGCATGAGCAAATTTTTTTATAACATAGCTGACAAAAATGCTTGCTTTTTGATGAACTGCAAAATTCTCGTAACGCGCTACACAATAACAAATGGTTCTATTGGCTGATTACGAACACGCCACAATCGTCTAGTTTGAATGAAAATATTCTTTCTGTAAAACTGAGAAAGAATATTTGCTTCTTTATTCGTTAACGACCAATGGAAACTAAGCAGAAACAAAGGTAAAAGAGTCTTAAAGTTCACCTAAAGTTAAAATACTAACATGTTCGTAAGAAGTCGTGGAGTATGGTTTGGATTTGCTGAAAAGATGTTTACGTTTTGCTCGGCGAAATCCAGAAAACATGTTTTTAGCGAAGACGACTGTCATCCTTCTTTAAACTCATATTCATTTACGAACATTGGCTGGTCATTACGGCTTCTTGAGAAGACCTAGCAGCAGGTGTTTTTGTGAGTAATAAATTTATGTCTTCTTGTGTAATTTGTGTTGTTATTGCGAGAGAAATCTTCCCGAAGTCGGATTGTCCGGAGATAACAAAAGTCCATAACAAATTTAAAAACAACAATAAAAAAGGAAATTTAACCTTTAAATGTTGTTGATGACCAGTTGGTGTCTGTTCTGTTCCCAGTGAATGTCTTTCGGGCAAAATTTGCTGCAGCTGGTCTTCCGACAAATTTGCGAAACGCGCAACACGCGAGTTTTTTTTAATTCGGCTTCATTTTTGCTGCTTGTTGGATCAGGACCTAAAAGCAGGTCAGTGCCGATAGAAAAATTGTGCAGTTCTTCGCTGGTTTCTTCCATATTTTAAAGAGAAGGAAAACTGCACTGCAGCTTAAAATACGACAACTTTGCAGCCAGGTAAAAAAAAAATGCTTACGTCATCTTATTTACGCACGGGCGTGCGTAAATAAAGATTTTGTTCATAGCGGCTCAATAGGACTTATATAGGGCAAGCACGCGCGCTATGTTATAATATGAGGTTTTCGTGGGTTTTGCCTCTCATAACAGACCCCAAAATTAAATTCCTTTCCAGCCATCTGATCTCAAGTAAGTTAATAACACAAATATATTACGTTCTGCTAGGAAGATAGCGATGGCTCAAGCTTGTCAACAGCTTGTGTGACGGGAAAGTTTATGCCAAATTACTGAAGAATGTTAATGAAGAAATACATCAAGGTTGAACTGCACCGACAACATTTTAATACATGAAAAATCATTAAATTCGGCCGGTGTATGAGTCAGCTTTACCTGGCGCATTAAAACGGATATCAATTAGTTGAGTTTTCTGCCAAATTACTTCAGTGACATTACACGTACGAAAAGGCCATCAAGGTGCACCGAAAGAGCTAAAAAGTTATTAAAATAGTCAGTGAGCTATATATAGTTCAAGTTCGTGACACTGTATTTGGTCTACTTGGGCGTCAGTTAGAAAAACTTATAGTCTGTGCCTGTGTCGCAAAAACCATACTATGCGAAAATAAAGCGAAAATAAGACGCTCTTGATCTGAGAAATTGTGCTCTCTCCCCAGTCCCCGCGTGTTTTGCCATTCACGAGCGCTGTGCAACACTATCTTGGAGCCTGGAACAGGCTAAGAAAAAGTACACAATAGCCAACGTTCGATAAATTAAAATTCCCGGTTTTCGCATATAAATGGTAAGTACCCCAGGTCCACCATATTCAATAATTTTAAATTGCTGAGTGTATGTTCAATACAAATTGTCATTTACAGATTTCTTAACAAAAGTCTTGTAGAAATCACTAGCAAGCATTAGAAGGTTTTTGTCACAATTAAATTGAATTCTTGGATTCGTACCCCTCCCTGCTTGCCGAAGGCGTTCAGTTAGTGGAGAGTAAAATTGCTGGGCGTTAATTACACATTTTTGTTTGTTAATTACACCTTTTTTCGTAACAAAAGTGGTTTTGGAAACACTAGCAAGCATTAGAGCATTAGGCTTTTGTTTTTATCATAAAGTGAATCATTGGGTTCGTACCCCTCCTTGCCTGCCGAATGCGTCCAGATAGTGGAATGAGTGACGCGAAACGAATAGTAGTTTAAAATCTCCTTGCGCTGAGCTCCCCACTATCTCCTGGAACGGGAGATATCCTATCTGCTTAGGGTACCTTGGTGTAAAATATAGGAATTGGGGGCGTTTATTTTGCAACCCGGTCCCCTTGGGGGGTTCAGGTCTGAGCTGTAATTGCGACCAGTCCAAAGTTCACCAAAAAGAATCATCATGATACAACATGGACTGGACTGGATTGTTAAAGCATGGACTGGACTAAAACATTGAACTAATAAAATATGGAGTAGTAATGGCAAGGATTAATGAAACATGAATTAATTAACTTCATGTTTTACCTAGTCTCCCTCGTAGCCGTTTTTTGGATGTCACGCAACGCTCCCTCTTTTGGCGGGATATGTATCCGACCTTCATCAAGCGCTAGATTTTCCCATTCGTTTAACCACAGGTACCCCAAGCTCGAAATATGAGCATCAGCGAGCATCGGCATTGTTGCGTAACATTCAAAATATAAGGATTTGTATGGGAAAAAAACCTATCGTTTCTGTAACCTACGAAAATGAAAGGATTTTAACAAAAAACAGCTTACCTCACTTAAAATGTGTGTTACGTCTCTCCTGTGTGGTTCACGGGCCGATTTATGGCCGTTTTATGGGTTTTTATGTAAACGGTTTTCTCTCTATATAAAGGTTTACCAAGGTTGGGCACTCCAGCAAAGCGGCTCGACTGATCCACCAAAGGAAAACGGCCGTAAATTCGCTCCAACTGCTCCAATCGCCTCGAAATTCCGCCTAGGTAACACATGATAGTTCTCCTTTCCATTCGTTGTCTTCCTTCAAGATACCTTTGCACCGAGAGCGAATCAAAGGTCGCAAATCTCTGCAACCTTTCCCGTCTGAAGCCATCGACTGAACCTCGGCTTGAACTCCGCGTTACCGTTGAAAGATATAGCGACACGGCCTGAGACTCAAATTACTCACACTCGGGGTGGGAGACAGTCTCTTGCTCCCGTTGACATCAATTCCCGAGAAAGAAAACAGCGATGCTCGCCGATGCTCATATTTCGAGCTTGGGCTACCTGTGCAACCTCGTCCCCAGGGCTTTTCCTTTAAAAAATGGGTGGGCGCCCTACCCATTTTTTTAAGGGAAAAGCCCTGGGGACGAGGTTGGCTTGTACCAGATAAGCTTTTTTAATTGAGCATTTTGTATCGAGTAGTTCATTGTTGAGACTCCTTGTAAGCGAAAGCACCAGCAATCGACACTTCGTGCTATACTCCTTTTACCTAGCACCTCCTTTATCCTTTCTTTTATCGTCGTCATGGCCAGTAAATTAGACAAAGATGATTACGTCTACGACATTGAAAATTTATCTGCGCTTATGGCATCCATGGACGCCGACGGCACGGAACCCGGCGCCCGTCCGAAAAAATCCAAACGACTTGCAGCGAAAACGGCGGGGAAATCTTCCAAGACTCAACCACCACCCGCGTCCTCTATAGAATCCCTCCTGGAACTCGAAAGAGTAAAGAATGAAAACCTCAAAATGGAACTGGAAATCACTAAAGCCCAGCTGGAGTTGGCCAAAATAAGGAGAGTCTATCTTTTTGTCGAGGGTCGAGGGTCGAGGGTTCCATGTCGAGGGCGAGGGTTCCATGTCGAGGGTCGAGGGTAACCTTTTTTTCCCAATTTTTTTTTTT
>CALNXI010001140.1:71355-89474 GCA_942486025.1 Porites evermanni | reverse complement strand
ATTTCATGCAGTGTTGTCTCCGAGAAATTTGGTTGTTGTTAGCTCTAAACAATATCCATTTATTCGCGCGCCATATCTGTGGTAAAACCAATGTGTTAGCTGATTCTTTAAGCCGCTATCATTTAGCTGACACTTATGCGGCGTACGTGGAGCATGCGGTCACCTCTCTAGATCTCCGCCAAGTTTTCCCTGATGATTCGATGTTCGCTTTCACCGCCTATTAGCGACATTCGCTCCCTTATTACTTTATATCGGTTATATTTTCTTTCACAGAGTTGGCGGGTACCTTCTTCTCATGAATTCCCTAATTCGTTTCACTATGTCATTCGCAGATCCCAACGACGCCTTGCAGTCTTTGCAGCAGTATCTGGGATCTCTTCAGACTCGCGCATTTTGTGATTCTACGAAGCGCTCCATGAGAACTTATTTGCATAGTTATTTGTTGTTCTGTCAATATTTCCAGTTTAATCCTTTTCCGGTTTCTAAACCCATGTATTTACTTTATCTAGTTTTTTTGTCGCGATCATTATCTTCGTATCGTTCAGTGGTTAATTATTTAGGCATCATCACGCACATTAATCGCTCGTTTGGGACCAGTCTCGCTTTCCTTCAAGATTATGATGTTTACCTTGCCAAACGAGCGGTACGTAGGATTATGGGCGATTATGTAGCCCGGAAAGAACCGATCACCGTTGAGATTCTTTTGAAATTGTTTAGTCAATTCGATTTCAACAATCATTTGCATGTTTGTATGCGCGCTTTATTTTTAGTAGCCTTCTTTTCGTTCTTGCGTATATCCAATTTAGTTCCCCATAAGTTGTCTGACATCGCCAATCCACAGGCTTGTCATTTAACGCCCTCCAACGTGACTTTCACCTCACAGGGGGCTCTGTTACGTATCACACATACCAAGACTATACAATTTCGCGAGCGGCAGTTAGAAATTCCCTTGCCCTGTATTCCGGGTTCTCCTCTTTGCCCGGTGACTGCGCTCAAACAGTATTTAGCCAGTGTACAGCTACCACCTCGCTCTCCTTTATTTGTTTGTAAAACGCAGGACGCTTATAGGCCTATCCTGGCTCACCAGTATAATGCATTTATTAAAGCATCGCTCTCGGCTATTGGCTTCAATCTGGCGCACTATTCCTCGCACTGCTTTCGTAGAGGTGGAGCGACCTTTGCTTTCAGCCGTGATGCACCTACAGCATTTATTAAAGCACAAGGCGACTGGAAGAGTGATGCTTATTTAGTTTATCTCACTCTGTCCACCGCCAATAAATTTAACATCCTCAATTCAATCACAAGCAGACTTTCACCCACTCTTTAACCTTTTCCCCTTTGGGTTTGGGGTTGTCAGGTGCTAAGGTTTTAACGCAATAAACGATTGTTTACCCCATCTGTGAATCTGCTTGTTTGTGATAGTAATTAAGGCCTTTTTTAAACACGAACCGTCTTTTGATAAAGCGATTTTGACAAGAACGATGGCTAAGTCAAAATATCTCGCTCCGGTGGTATAAATTTGGCGCGAAAGGGACAAGCTCTGATATTTGATGCAAATTGTGCCCTGTCCTGAAAATGAGTATATCGACCTGAGGTGCGCAAGGAAATGCGTGAAAGGGAGGGGAGAACTAATTGCAAGAATAACGCCTCGTAGTTAATTGAGTCCAATTTATGGGTATCTCCATGAAAATTCTGGATTCCTTCTTGAGTGCGTTAAAATAGACCTTGCGGCGCATAGTGTCGGTTTACATGTATTGTAATTGCGGCAGTTTTGACGATCAGGAAGTGTTTTTAGTGATGATACTTCGAGTGAGAATCGAGATTATAAGCTGGAACATTTGAATGCCAATTCACTTCGCAAACAAGTTTGTTTCTGTCGATTTGACTATCAAAAGTGTGTTTCAGTTCGGCTTTTTACCGTGCTACATGTAATTTCCAAAAAAACTACCTTTGGTTTACCGTATTTAGTTTGTTTAATTTTTCTTTCATCGGCTGTCGATGCTGTTAAAATATGCTTTAATAGGGTCAGGGAAAAAAAATGAAAAAGAAGGAAAGAAATAAGCTACCCAGTCAGTAACGTCTTAACTTGAATGGCAACACTGTAAGGGCGCGAGACACTTATTTCTAGATAAGTATTGCATCTTAGCATTACCATTACTCTCGAATTTACGCTCATGGAGCGTCTTGTTCCCGAAGAGGCTTTCCCCCAAGCCCCCTCAGCAAAACTCTGTCTGAGTGAAGTCTGGGACTAAGAAGAAAGCAAGATGGCGGCCTTTGCTTGTTGAAGCAAGCTTGGCTGTAGTGGTATAGTCAAAGTTTTCGGGCTGTGAGAACACGATTATTGATTATCGTCCGCATCCATTTAGTTGTTTCACCTTTGGACGCTTTTTAAATTGACCCTGGCATTGATGAGATCGTAACTCAGTGGAACCGAGAATACTATTAAAACCACGTGGATCCAAGTATTGGTAAGTTAACTTTAACGCGACCTTATGTTTTTGTAACTAGGAATTTATATAAAAGTATCCCTCAATATTTATGTTGATCTAAACCTTCCGCGTTGTTTGCTGCGAGGTTGTTACGTACCGTTTTTGTGCGGGAAGAAGGGGTAAAGGGGGGAGGCTGGTTAAAGAGTGAAGGCAAAATAATGTTTATTGTCAGTTTAGCTTACATTTTGACATGATTATTTTGCCAGTTGATTGGAAAATTATTAAGTATGAACTTGATAATTTCTTGTCAGCTTAAATTAAGGTAAAAGCCATGTACCGTCTACATAATAATTATCTTACAATAGTGATAGTTCATGTTTGTAAACACTGCTTTTGTTATTCAAACGACCAATCAATGGCACTTTTTCTTTCAAGCGCCAGTAAGACTACTCGTACTTTCGACTTCCTTTTTATCTTTTGAAGTAATGTTCTGTTTAGACCACAAGCGGTCACCCTTCTTTCTTCAGAGCCATGCGCAGCAGTGAAAAAGTAAAATTATGCAAATTAATGGTAAAAAGGAGGAGAGATTGGGGTGGAGAGAGGGGACCAGGTGCCCATGGAGGTTCTGTTGTTTGTTTGTGAAATGGAAATTCCGAATCGTTCAGCTACTTGTCAATCTCTCAACAACAAAAAATCCCAATCACAAAGGAGTCGAATTTTCACTGCGGCTTTAACTTTTGCAGCACATGACGAACAGACACTGTTCATTAAACACTGCTCTCCAGTTTCCAAAATAGTGGAAGCCAAGGTCTTCAAGGAAGCCTGTTTGTGGTTTAATTAGCTCTAGCTTTTGTGGAACCTGAAATAATATTCTTGGCTCAAAATATTTATACATGAGAGCAAAAGGTCAATAGCCAATTCTATACCCGGTCTGTAATAATGAAGCAAGGCTTCTTTGCCTTTTCGCTTTCTTCCTTGCTCACTTTGAGGAACCATCGCTGTTTAAAAGTTTTGGGATTCATTGTGATACCATCATTGCAATATCTCACCGATAATAGCAGCACTTATGTCCTGAACCAAACAGAAAGCTGTGAACTTGTTTACAGGAAAAAGCATGCAAAATTAAAATGGTGTCAATTGTCAGAAAGGAACAGGAGGCACTGAAAAAATAACAAAGCAAGCAGAGACTAACCTTAACTCTGAAACATTTTTAATGCACTGATACAAATGAAAATACTGCCTTTATAAGTAGAGCTACTTAATTTTTTATATAGATGAAACCCCCCTAATTACTTGCTATTAACAATAGGGGTTATGTACACTGTAACAGGGGTGTAACGATTCATATTCCTTGCGATTTGATTAGATTTCGATTATTGCCTTTCGATTTCGATTATTTCAATTCGATTATGTAATGTAAATGTTTCTTAATTCTTATAACATAAAGCGTAATGTTAACGTGCAACCCTTAACCCTCAATATGAGAATAGTAATGGGAACAGGAGGATTCACAGTTGCTTGGTTCGTCACCATGTTTGAGAACCTGACAAAGAACGTGTCGCACCTCGTTTGCCTTATTTGGAAATTCTCAAGAGGAGGTTGAAGGACAGCATTTTTACCAGGCAACACAAAATGGCATTCAAACTGCTATCGTCTTTGCTGGTCAATCAAAAATGCACATTAAAGAGTTTTGGATATCTTATTTTAGAATATAATAACTCACTGAGGGCACACTGGAAAAGGTGTGCAAAAATCGAACCGAAATCTAAATGTGGAAGGAAAGAATCGTGAATCGAACTGAACAGTCATAATCATGATTAATTGAGAATACGATTAATCGTTACACCACTACACTGTAACTGGTTACATTTTTATTGCATAACACCAGTAACAAATTGAATGCTCTGACACAAAGTAATCAAAAGCTATTGAATGAAAAAAGCTAATGTACATTTTTATATCAATATATTTTCCCCCTGAAAAAAAGTTCTTATAAAATCAAATTGTCTCTTTGAGTCTCTCAGGTTTCTTTATCATGCATGTCTGTCGCTCTCTACGCGTTATTTTCAGTTTGCAGTCTAGGGGGGCACTGGGGGCTACTTCAAGCTTGAGTGGTAACAGGTGTGGAACCTGGCTGCACAGGTGCAGCTGGGTGTATAAAGTGGTGGTTCCTTTGTAGCGGGGCTCCATCTGAGGTTTCAATGCTGTATGATCTCAGTTGAGAGTCAACTGGCGCTTTGATGATGACTGCTGGAGTCCATCAGTTAAGCTGAGGATTTACTTACTGTGCCTAAGCCTTTCTCAGATGCATCTGACTGGATGACACTTGTCTTTGACTTTTCAACATATGCTAGTATTGGTGCCCTTGTGATTTCTTTCTTGATTGCTTCAAATGCTTCTTGTTGTGAGATCTCCCATGCAAAAACAACATCTTTCTTGCACAGTGCTCTTAATGGGTCTTTCAGATCTGCCAACTTTGGGCTAAAACGATTGAGATAGTTCACTAAACCAAGATAGCTTTGAAGATCTTGAAGGTTTTAGGGTGCTTTCATTTCTGTGAAAGCTTCTTAAAATCTATCTTATACCCACATGGAGTGAGGTTACCACCAAAGTACGGACAGTCTTTAGACGTTTATTATTAATATTATTATTATTATTATTATTATTATTATTATTATTATTGTTACTGATGTTGAATAAACAAGTTATCATACAACAAAGGTACATACTATAGTAAAACAAGTTAGCCATGTAACTCAAAAAAGAAAAAAACACTTATGAAACCATATGATTAATACAAGGCACATACAAAATTGATACAAGCAAAACAGTAAAACAAAACAAACAAGCAAAAAAAAAGACAATACATATTTGAAGTCATTAACCCGAGAAGTCACAATGCATCATCAGAAATGCACAATGAGGTACACTTATTTCTGTATTTGATGTGGTTTCCGGTTTTAATAGCAATTGAGACTTAAAGACAAACTTCTCTGCTTTGAAAGTGAGATTATTAGCTCTTGCTGTCTCTAACAAGGTAATCACAACTGCATCGTGAGGGATTTCTGCATTGCCATGGCACAGAACTTCATCCTCAATACCAGTAGTACTGCGAACACTCTTCAGGACTCTGTCAAGTCTTTCTTGAAACGCGTCACCTGCCAGGGTTAACCCAAAAGGGAGGCGTACCCAATGGTACTTGCCCCATGGTGTGTTGAAGTTTGTCAGCCAATAGCCTGACTTGGCATCAAGTAGGCTGAAGTACTTCGAGTTTATCAGCTCCGTTAGGACATCATCAATAGTTCTGTTGTACCACTGGTTCTGTTTTATGGCTTTATTTAGATCTTTAGGATCAAGGCATAACCTCAAGGCACCATCAGGTTTCTTCACAAGAACAATTGAATTGATCCATTCAGTGTACTCTTGGACTTCTTTTATTATTTTAAGTTCTACCAGTCTCTTCAACTCTGCCTTGTAGGCTGATTTAAGGCTTAATGCTACCTGACGAGGGGGATACTTGACAGGTTTGTAATCTTCCTTCACCTGAATGTAATAAGATCCCCCTGGCAAAGTTCCTATTCCTTTAAACACGTCAGAGTATTCCTTCAGCAAGTACTCTTTGGTTGTAGGTAACGGATGTGTTTTCCCTCCGATGGTTATGTTCTCATCTGTATGTTCTTGTACTACTGGAATAACTGGCTCTCCTCTAAATCTCAGTTTGTCCCAACAAGAAAACACACAAACCTTGGGTGCGGCTGGCTTCAAGCCAAGCGCTCGATTTATTCACAAAAAGACTAAAAGATGCATGCAATATCATAGAAACGTAATATACAATCCAAGTAACATACAGCTCCAAAAAACTAGATCACAAGCTAAATTAAATTGAAATGGGGTCGTGGAAGAACAGCTGGGTGGAAAACCTCCCCGTACATCCACTTGCACCTAGGAGGAAAACCCCAGGCCAGCTGAACCCCATAAAAAAACGGTCCCCCGGGCAAGACCAACTAAAATATAGAAACTAGAATAAATTAAAAGCGGTACAAACGAGAAAACTAAATACCTAAAGCCTTAGAAAGCGACAAACGAGAAGATGAAGAATCTTGGACATATCCATCCTTAGCCGATTCACTAGCCCAGCAGCCATGACGCTTAATAGTCGACCTGGTGTGCCAGCATTTGCGGCAGCAGTGGCCCCGCCACTCCTAAGGCTATGCGTACTAATGGCACAAATATCAGGAATAATATCTTTAAAGGCCTCTAGCACTAACTCTCTTAACCTTGAATTGCTTAAACCTTTAGAATTAGGCTTATAACCACATTTCGTTTTGGAAAGCTGACAAAAGAAAGGGCTATCGCAGGAAAGCCCAGCTCTATCTAAATAACAGTTCATCATAGCAACCGCACAAGTTGCTTTCCTAGAAGAAGCTACAACAATCCTAGCTCCATCTCTATACTGATCAGTTTTACTAGATTGAATAAATAACTTAACATGTCATTTTCGATCTTAACATCGGATCGAACAAGCTTAGCAAGCTCATCAAATCTGAGAAAGGCAGCAAAAGCTAGTAAGGAAATAACAACCGAAGGAATATTATACAAAGAGGCCATTGAGACCGCCTTGGAGGCAACTAACTGCTCTAACTGAGAGACTGTGATAGGCTCCTTCTTGGTTGTTTGATGGGCCAGCAAATGCTGCGCACCGGCAAGAGTACTCTTCACTAACGAATGATCAGAAGGAGATGGCTCACCACCTAGCTGGTGAAACCAGGCAATGCTGTGAACTGCTGACTCCAGGGGAGATGCTGTCTTTGCCTCAGTCATTAAATGATGCAAATAAATAGCAAAGTGAAACAGAGAGGCGGGAAAAACTGTCAAGCCTTGTTCTCGTGCCCAAGACCTCCATCTGTTGTAAGAAGAAAAATACTTAGAGGAAGTACTGGGTGCTCTGCTAGCCAACGCAACATCCGGAAGAGAACTTGCAAGGGATTGTAAAGCACTGGATCCCTGGGGAACCGCAGCCCGAAGATCCGACCACATNGAAAAACTGTCAAGCCTTGTTCTCGTGCCCAAGACCTCCATCTGTTGTAAGAAGAAAAATACTTAGAGGAAGTACTGGGTGCTCTGCTAGCCAACGCAACATCCGGAAGAGAACTTGCAAGGGATTGTAAAGCACTGGATCCCTGGGGAACCGCAGCCCGAAGATCCGACCACATAGTAGAGCTGAAAACATCTGCAAAATAAAAGCAAAAAGAACACACACACACACACTAAAAAGTCAAAAACAAATAAAAATGACCCAAATGCCGGAACAGTAAGATTGAAAGACAAAACCAGCACACCCAAATATATACCCCTACTAATTACCCACATACCAGCGCACACGCCTAAACAAACATAAGATACCAGTGAGAGCATATTTTCCTGCTAATTACCAAGTCAAATGCAGGAAAATACTATTCTGCAGGGGGTTTCGCAGGCTTGTCAGTAATGGTTTTTATGGATGTATCCACTTTGGCCTTGACCGTACCATTGGCTGCTGGATCTCTGGGGAGCTAACATATATCATTAGCAATGCTTGCTGCCTGCCCAGGATCATGTGACCTTTGCTGTCTGTCACTTCAAATGAGACTTTGTATGTTTGCTTGCCATGATTAAGGTACACAGAACAGGATCCAAGATTCTGTCATTGTAGCCTTTCAGATTCACTGTTAGTTGTCCCAGTTTGAGATCCGTTCCAATAAAAGCTGTTGCTTTGTACAGAGGTAGAATGTTGCAGCTTGCAGCTGTACCGACTTCCCAGAGGATCTGGAAATCTGTGATGAGAGCTCCTTACTAAGCCAAAGAGGGTGCATGTGAGGCTGTGGTAGAGGACAGTTAAGAGTCTTTACCATTACCATCTTCAAATGATTCACAGTTGCAGTAAAATACACTGGTGTAGTCTACTGATGTGCTGTCTTTGTTTAAGGGTGCGTCAATAGACTAGGTTTGTAACTCATTAACACTCCCTCCTGTGCTTTTGGACTTGCAAACAGAGCCATAATGTCTGTCTTTTCCACATTTGAAGCACTTTGCTTTCTTTGCAGGGCATTCACTTCTTGGATGTGCAGGCTCTGCTCCACAATATTGAAACAGGTTTCTCTCTTGGTGCATTTTTGATTGTCTGGTCCACCCCTTTCCTTCTGTTGTTTCTTTTGTTTAGGTCTAGCTCCTTGCTTTTCATGGAGTTGATGGACTGCTGCTTGGGTCAGATTGCCTTTGAACTCTGGTTGCATACTTGTAACCAACCTGTCTAGCTGTGGTATCTTTGTTTTGAGCAATCGCTATTGCCTTCTCTAAAGTAAGCCCCTCGGGAACATAGACCAATCACTGTTGCATCTCGGAGTAGTCTGCTGTGGGCTTCAGGAGGATATTCACACTAGTCACAAAGAACAGTTGCTTTGTAAATATCCTTTGCAAGACTTTAATCAATTAAATTCTGCTCTCCTGAACAATTTAGCGACTTTATTTGTGTTCTTATGATTTTTCCAGCTCAAATTAAGACATAACTTGCTTTGATCTCCTTTGATTTTGACGCTAAAAAACAATTTTGCAAGGGTTCGCATTCCTTAACCCAGTCTTGGCACTTCTGATAACAGTTGGGTAAAAAATCTGCTTGCAACACTTGAAAATGCGATAACTCTGTCATCCTATAAAAACTACAATGTTTAATTCCAAACCACAGAATTTGATGAAAGCAGTGAAGCAGTAATGTCTCGATCCTCCTCTTGGCTGGGTTTTTATATTTCCTGACACCATGAAAAAATAATGAAGGAAGCGGAGACTAACCTAAACTCCGTAACAGTTTTAATGCACTGATGCAAAAGAAAAAAAACTGCCTTTATAAGTAGAGCTACTGAATTTATATAGATGAAACTGTTCTTAAACAAAAGAGATGAAAAGACCTAATTACTTTCTGTTAACCATTGGGGTTACGTAACTTGTTACATAATATTGCATAACACTACATGTGGTAACAAATTGACACAAAATAATGAAAAGTGATAATGTAACAGGCATTAAAAGCAGCAAATAGCCAGATTAAAGATCCCATTACAGTCTCTTATATTTCTTTGCTTGGGCTTCTGCTGTTGTTCCTCACAGCTTTACTGCTCTTCCCTCACACCTTCTCTCAATCAACTGTGACTCAAAAGGAAAATAAGAGACTGTTTGCAGTCCACATTCTTCCACAGAGAAATTGTATGCCTTTCATCCAAACAAACTCTACTTTGTCTTGGTTTATCAAAGTATGGTTTTTTACAGATGAATGATTGGTTTTCTATTTGTATAATACACTGTCAACTGCCATGAAAAATTTCTTTCAGATTTCCAGCAATTATATTGCTACCTAAAAGAATGAAATATTATTTTTTTTAAATATTGATGTAAAATCATAAGCATGTTCTAAACTGATCTTCAACTCATCTTGACGGAGATGAGTATGGGTGGAGGTGCCTGTGTGGCTGGTGGAGTTGGGAAGTATTGCCGAGTACAATGTGTAACCTTGACAAACCTGAGTATAGCATAGGGCACTGTCACACCATTCAACTCATCACATCAAAGAAACTGATGTGCGTGGTTGCTGGTGCCTACAAGGTTGTTGGAGCCAAGCGATGCTCTAGCATGAGGAAGGAGCTATCCATGGCAACCTTGCTAGTGGTACCCACCCAAACATTTTCCTCCTTTGGTGCTTCAAAAGCAACAACCAGAGTGAAATGGGACCTCTGATTCCAACAAACTCAAGCACAAGAGGCTGCAGGAACCGTGCAGAAGAAACCAAAGACATATTACTTACCCATGAAACGCAGCTAACAGTAAAAGCGACACCATTATTGCCTCCCACAGCAGCATGCTCCCGTGAAAGGCAGCACTCAGTATTGATGAAATGTCCATGCACTGCAGAGAAAAAATGGGACCTACCAATTCAAACAAAACGTGACGTCAAGCTAGTTGACTAGAGATGCCAGCAAGAACTTCAGAAGGAGTCTGGATTATAAAGACGGCAGTCCAATGCCCAAGTGCCTGAATAAGGTGGTCAGGGAAACCATTGTATACTGCTACTAGCTGCCCCTGCTTAGGTGTTCAAGGTTAACTTTTCCTAAATTACATTTAGCCACATCTAACTATATAGTGGCATCTAACATACTTACCATAATTATACTCACCAAAGGGGAGGGTGGGGTAGGGTGAAAAAGAACACTTTAAAAGCAGAAGCCATTACAGGCAACTATGTGCACACATGATGAGATCCTGTTTGGGGGGTACCTATGTCCTCCATCTAAATTTCAAAACCAGTAATGTCGCAATTAGAGAAAGTTCTGGTGTCGCCCGTTGGAAATTCGTAACTTGACCAACTTTTTTTACCATTGACACTTGTCATTGACTTTTAAATATGACATCCCATCTGCAACTACGCCAAATTAACAATGAGCACAAGAAATTTTGCCTATATTCCTGGCATCTAACGTATTACAAGCCGAACAATGTATATAGTACAGAAATTTAAATTCTCAGTCAATTCAGTGTCTTGTAAAGCTAGCTATAGGGGAAATGTTAAAAAAAGAAAAACATCTTGTGGATGTTATATGCTGAAGGTCCATGCGATTTGGATGGATAACTGGTCTCCTGGATGCGGTGCATAGAAGCATTCCACCAAATACCACGTCTACATGGCTGTCATCTTCAAAATCTTGCTCACTGTCCTACTCACAACTCTCTACTTCTTTATCAGCCAGAAGGTATTCAATGTCATTTTGATATCTGAATAATGTCTCGTACGATGCCTCGCTCAGTTTGAGAATATTTCCAGTCTCTGGAAATTCTCTTCCTGTACTTTACCCACTATGCCATCTCAATGAATGATAACTTTTCAATGTAATCTAAACAGAAGAAGGTCTTCAAATGAAGGCACAATTAAGTGAATTTCACAAAGAGAATTAAGTTCTTTGTTGCTGATGTCGGTTAGAGCCAACATACCTTTCCTAGCAAAAGTCATTGAGAAGGTTGTCACGGTTCAGATACATTCATACTTGGAGTTTGTCTTATCTTATTGGTTGGATACAATCTGTTAATATTGGTAACACAACGTCTAGCAGTCGGTGATTAGAATTTGGAGTTCCGCAAGGTTCCATACTCGGTCCTCTCTTGTTTACTCTTTACACAGCACCTATTCAAGACAAAAATCTCTGCTCATAACCTAGATTGTATGTTCTGCACAGATGACTCTCAACTCTACATAACTGTCGACCCTCATGATCAACGTACCAGGTGCCTTCAACACCCTTCAGAAGTGTATTAGTAAAGTCAAAAAATGGAACACCATCAATAAGTTAATGTGCAATCCAAGTAAAACAGAGGTCATTGAGTTTAGTTCTCATTTCGTCAAGAACCCTTGGAATTTTCAGTGATTTTTTTATTGATAATGCTAGAATACAACCATCAGACTGAGTTTGTAATCTTGGTGTCAACGTAGATAGAGAGCTTAATCATAATATTCTTATATTACTTTAATGAAACATACAAAATGGCTATGATAGTGAAGGCTGGTTGTTTATTATTCATATAACAAATTGTTCCTCTTGAAGATATATAGTGACTTTGCAACATATTTTTGAGGATTTTAGATAGGATTGACAGCACTGATATGGGGCGATAGTTCTTTCTAAGGTGATAGTGATAACTTGGATGACTAAGATAACAAGTATGACTAGGATAATAAATAAGCAGTCAGTATAAAACACGGACTACAGACCATGGACTGTAGACTTGGCATAAAACATGGACTAGGTATAAAACACGGACAACTGTGTATATAATTTATTATAAACAGCTTTAGAGAGAAACAGATAGCGGACTCCTTGCCTAGCACACAAACATTCCTTCGGCTGGTCACGCAGTCTTTTCTCCTCAGCGTCGGTGTGGAGAAGGAAAGCATACTGCACCGGCAAGGGAGGTTATGCTGCTACTCAAGGCAACTGAAAATGAAACTCTGAATTTTTTTAAAAAAAAGGAGGAGTTAGAAGAGAATTCAATTTACNTCATCCAATCAGAAGTAAAACCAAAGCCAATTGTGACGCGCTCGCATGCATTTTCCCGCGCTTTGCGTCAGCCACATGTAATTACTTCGAGTTTTGATTGGTTCAATGTATTGTCTGTGTCCTATGTGATTGGCCAGAGTAATTACTTTGGTTTTGGTTTTACGACACTCAAACGAAAACCACTCTAATGCTAGAATACAACCATCAGACTGAGTTTGTAATCTTGGTGTCAACATAGATAGAGAGCTTAATCATAATATTGTTATATTATTTTAATGAAACATACAAAATGGCTATGATAGTGAAGGGTGATTGTTTATTATTCATATAACAAATTGTTCCTCTTGAAGATATATAGTGACTTTGCAACATATTTTTGAGGATTTTAGATAGGATTGACAGCACTGATATGGGGCGATAGTTCTTTCTAAGGTGATAGTGATAACTTGGATGACTAAGATGACAAGTATGACTAGGATAATAAATAAGCAGTCAGTATAAAACACGGACTACAGACCATGGACTGTAGACTTGGCATAAAACATGGACTAGGTATAAAATGAGGACTAGAAACTACAGGCTGATTATAAAACATGGACTAGGTATAAGACACGGACAACTGTGTATATAATTTATTATATACAGCTTTAGAAAGGTAAAACTGAGAGAAACAGATAGCGCACTCCTTGCCTCGCACACAAACATTCCTTCGGCTGGTCACGCAGTCTTTTCTCCTCAGTATCGGTGTGGAGAAGGAAAGCATACTGCACGGGCAAAGGAGGTTATGCTGCTACTTAACGGAACTGAAAATGAAACTCTGAATTTTATAAAAAGGAGGAGTTAGAAGAGAATTCAATTTACAGTTTTAAACCAATAGGAGATGTGAAACTGTGAAGCACCGAATAAAAAAAGTAGTATTGGTGTTAGTGAGAGTAAAATTCTTATAGATGCCACAATTGCATTTCAAAACCTTGGGGATAACTGTTATTACTGGGATCACTGTGATGACTGTGATGGCTAGGGTGATTGAGATGACTAGGGTGACTGATAACAAGAATGACTAGGATAAAATGACTGGGACAACTGGGATGACACTAAGGATAACTTAGATTACTAGGATGACTAGGATGACTTGGATGACCAGGGATGACTGGCGTGAATTGGTTGGTTAGGATGACTGGGATGACTGTGATGAAAGAGATGTAGTAGCTGAAGTATGGCACCCTACATTTGCATAATTATTATGCAAATGTAGGGTGCTTTTGGCAGTGTAAAACTATTTTTTAAACAAGATAGTAGCTTGCTGGTGTAATAAATGACAACCATATTATATCCCCCAACCCATGGAGGTTGGCCACACCACCTGGGTCTACGTTCCCCTCTTTTTGAACAGTGGTGAGGGTTCTTTTACGTCCCACAAGAACCAGATAAGTGTAAGTGCTGTGAGACGGGACCTACAGTTTTTCATCCTTATCCGAGAAGACTAGAAAGTCTAACCATTTGCAGATGTCACTACAAAGGCAGCACTTTCTTCTCAGTTATTTAAAGACCCTGAGTGTTGGTCCGGCTGGGATTTGAGCCCGCGACCTCCGGCTTGGCAGACCGGGGCTCTCTCAACTGAGCTTGCTGCGGTGGCGGTGTCATTTCATAAACAGTTTTTTATGTTTAAGCTTACAACGTAAGAAACCTGAAAAAGATTTGAGCTTTAACAATGTGGGAGGGGGGTGGGGGGATTTGGAAAATTGTGCATAGCTCTTTCTTTAAAAATCCTTACTATGCCCCTGTGTTTTATTGCTGAAGGGTATTAATGTTTGTTATCATACTTGAGACGAGAGTTAATTCTCCACCAAAGAGTTAATGGTTTAAGAACAAGCATTGTTTTGATTTGAGCGTTAGACATAAAGCAGATATTATATGTGATATCCAAACATCTATAAGTGGGTTTAAGAAATGAGGGACAGCCATTAGTTTTTAAGCTATTGTGCCATTGAATGGAATGTTATTAGTCCTGACATCATCATCATCCTGAAATCATATCGTCACCGTTACTGTTAACTTTATTTTTACTCTGAGGGAGCCCAATGTCTATAAGCCTCATGGTTTCTTTTTGGGCTTCCTCGCCACTTTCATTTGCTTTTGTGTAACTGTCTTGTTTTTTACGTTATTTGTATTTCGTGGTAAATCAAATAAAGTTACAAGTTAAAGTTACAAGTTATTGATAAAAATGGTTTGTTTAATTTTTTTCAGGCAGAAAAAAGACAACAAATGAGGCAAGCTGGTCAGAGATAAACAGAAATGGACTGCATTCTTTGGAAGAGAGTCTGGATTTAGAGGACAACACCATCACAGTCTAGGAATTACGACTGGTTTGGTATGTAGGAATAATTTATTATTAATCACTACCCTACTTCATTACAGAGACTTGGTTTAACGTCACTCTGCCTATGACCAGCCTGGCAGAAAACTAAGGGTGCTTTTCGTTAATTTTGTCAGAACTGACTGGCTAGAGAATGCAATGAGAATTTCACTTTTAATCAAACTATTCAGACAGTTAAGTCAAATGCTAATTAAAGACAATTCTCCTTCTAATGGACGCTGAAGGGACCTCAAGTTAGAGTCTTCATTACCGAGAGTCCATAATAGCTAAAGCTTACTTCAGTCAAAATGTCCGTAATTCATTTTTGCCTGGTATTTTGCTGCTATCCATATTATCGGGGTGTGTGTTATGGCAGGGTGTCTGCAAGGCAAGAAGGAGATGATTTTTCAGCAAAAACTCTTTGTAAAAGTTCTATTTAATTATCAAAATGACCTGTTCAGCCAAGGTCCAGCCAGCCAGGTCTGACTTTTGGAAAGTGCCCTGAATGTATGGTTAAGCTGGCTCAGGGTTTTTCTCTGATATGGAAGTGGACATTTGCAGTGGTTATAATCACCCAGCTGTTGTTGTACAGCCATTTTTTTTATTAGTAATTGGAGGCAGCATGGCGAGCAGGAGTGGATAATTAAGTATTTATTATTATTATTATTATTATTATTATTATTATTACTATCTTATTAACTTAAAAAATAATGTTTCTTGAGATAGATCATAGTCATCACAAGCCAATGTAAAGCTGTTGTCAGATCAAAACATTTAAAAGTTATTAAAGTATAAAACGTTAATGCAGCAGGCAGTTGTTTTTGTTAAAAATTTTAAATGAATTTTGAAAAGAAGCAAGACTTCATTTATTTATTCTGTTAAAAAACGTTTTTGCGGAAATATAGACTTTCATATATAGGTACTGTAGGGAGACTAATTCTTCCTTTCTACCTGACAGTCAAATTTACCTGTATTATTTCTTGCATCTCTGGCCATTTAACAGGACCCCTCCCACTTGGTGATATTCCAGGAGATTCTTTGCTCGTCACAAGTTGGATATCAAAAACATTTCTCTAATTAAAGGGATGACATCTCAAGAAGCAGAGGGATCATGGTCCTCCATTGATGATTTCTGGCATTTTCAGGTATCAGTTTTTTGTAACTTTCTTAATTGTTATGAGACTACTACATTTTGTTTAGGATTTTTTCATAGGTACACACAATTCCAAATCCCACTGTTTCCCCCTTTAAAGTATCAAATCTTTTTCAGGCTCCTTCATTAAATCATCCTACTCATCCTACCCATCCAACTTATTCCAGTCATCCTATTTATCCTAGTTATCCAAGCCAACCCAAGCGTCCTAGTCAACCCAGTAGTTCCAGTCATCCCAGTCATTTTAGTCATCCAAGTCACCCTAGTCACTCCTGTCACTCCAGTTGTCACAGTCATCCTAGTCAGTCTAGTCTCACCTGTCATCCCTGCCATCCTAGTTATGCCAGTCAACCCAGTCATCCCAGTCATTGCAGTCATTCTAATTATCCCACCCACCCTAGTTGTCCCAGTCAATGAGGTCACCTCTGTTTTGTCTGTCTCCTTAGTCATCCCAGTCAACCCATTCATCCTTGTCATCCCAGTCTCTGTAGTCATCATGGTTATCCCAGCCATCTCAGTCATTCCATTCATCACAGCCACCCCATTCATCCCACTCATGCTAATCAAGTCAGTCATCCCAGTTATTCGAGATTTCCTTGTCATCACAGTTATCCCAATCACCCTAGTCATCTCAGTTATCTCATCACCCTATTCATCCTAGTCACCCCAGTAATTCTCTTTTTCCTTTTCATCACAATCTTCCCTGTCAGCCCTGTTATCACAGTAAACAAAGTCATTCTGTTCATCATAGTCTTGTCAGTTGTCCTAGTTGTTGTAGTCATGCAGTCATCTTAGGCATTCCAGTCATCCCGGCCATTCAAGTCATCTCATTAATATTCATCCTAATCTTGCAAGTCATTCTAGTCATCCAAAGCATCCCAGTCATCCTAGTTATCCCAGTCATCTCAGCCATCCAAGTCATCTCATTATTATTCATCCTATTTATCCCAATCATGCAAATTATCCCAGTCATCCTGGTTATCTCAGTTATCCCAGTAACTCTAGTCATCCAAGTCATCTTATTATCCCACTCATTCCACTCATCCTAGTCATCTTAGTCATTCCCTTTATCCTTGTCATCCTTGTCATTCCAGTCATTCCAGGCATCCAAATCATTTCAGTCATTCTAGCCATTCTAGTCATCCTTTTCATCCCAGTCATACCAGGCACCCTTGTCATCTCAGTTATCTCATCATCCTAGTTATCCCAGTTTTTCTAGTTATCCCTGTTATCACAGTCATCCCAGTCACCTACTAAGTCATCCTAGTCATACAAGTCACTCCCGTAATCCCTGTCACCCCAGTTATCCCAGTCAACCTAGTCCTCTTAGCCATCCCTGTGATCCTAGTCTTCCCAGTCATCCCAGTCACTCCAGTTAATTACAAGAATTGAAAGGACACATAGGCGTGCCACTAAATATATTCTCAAATTGCCCTTTTTCCTGCAAAGTTCTTGAATTTCGGTGCTAACTTTATCCAACCCAGATTGTCAAGTGCTTAAAGGAGCAAACTCAAAAAGACCTTCAGGATAAAAATTAAAATTGCAGTCATGTTTTGGAAAAACTAAAAAAGATGGACTCAAGTCTTTCATTAGTATTCTTGAAGTTTTTGTTCAAAAAAAGGGTACAAACCCTGCAACCCTGTCATCCTGTTTATTCTAGCTAACCATGTTATCCCAGTTATCCCTGTCATCCCAGTCATCCTCTCGTCCTAGTTTTTCTAGTCATAATCATCCCATCTCAGTCATCCCAGTAACTGTAGGACAGCAGACATCGGAGATAAGACATCAGACATCAGATATCGGACCTCGAAAATTGGATGTTGGACATGGGACATGGGACATGGGACTTGGAAAATCAGACATCGGACATAAGACATGCGACAGTCAGACAAGAAATCGGACAAAAAATCAGACAAAAAATTTGGCAACAAATCGAACAAGAAAAATTGGACAAGAAATCAGACAAAAACAATAGGGCTAAAAATCGAACAAAATCGGACAAAAAAGTTAGACAGTAAAAATTGGACAAGAAATTAAACAAAAAATCGGAAGAAAAATCGTGCATGAGACATGGGTCATCGGACAATGGACATCAGGCATAAAAAATC
>CALNXI010001140.1:0-68149 GCA_942486025.1 Porites evermanni | reverse complement strand
CCCCCCCCCCCCCCCGCCCTGCAACCTATCTACTTATCCCTGTCATCCTCTCATCTTAGTTATTCTAGTTATAGTCATCCTCAGTCATACCAATCACCCTCGTCATCCTAGTCAACCCAGTTCTGCTACTTATTCTTTCCATCACAGTCACTTATCCCAATCATCCCAGTCACCCTAGTCATCTCAGTAATTCTACCTATCCTTTTCATCTCAGACACTCCAGTCATCCCAATCACCCTAGTTATTCTAGTCATTCCAGCAGCATAAATCATCCCAGTCATCCTGGTCATCTCTCAGTTATATCAGTCGTCCAAGTCATCCTAGTCATCACAGTTTTTCTAGTTATCCCTGTCATCCTAGTTATCCCAGTCATCCCAGTCACCTAAGTCATCCTAATCATCTTAGTCATCCCAGTCATCTGTTTCACCTCAGTCATCCCAGTCAACCCAGTCCTCCTATTCATCTCAGTAATCTTAGTCCTCTTAGTCATTCCAGTCATCCATATCATTCCCAGTCATCCCAGTCACCCCAGCCATCCTATATCCTAGTCTTCACAATTATCGTATTCACCCTTGCCATCCTAATCACCCCAGTCACCCCAGTCACCCCAGTCACCTCAGTCATCTTAGTCATCTCATTTATCCCAGTTACTCCAGTCATCTTAGTCATTCCAGTTATCCCAGTCATTCCAGTCACCCTAGTTACCTCATTAGTCATCTTGATCATTGCAGTCAGTCTTGCAGTCTTTTTTAGGGATGCACATGTGCACCATGTGTTTAGGTAGCTACACCCCTCCTATGAAGTCATTTACATTTGTGACTCAATCTTAGACCTTGAACTCAAAAAATGCCTTCATGCCAAAAGTCAGCAAGAAGTCATAAATAAGTTAACAACTGAGTGAAAATGAATTCTTCTTTTTTTTCTCAGGCTGAAAAGAAGAGCAGATTTGGCAAACTGGGAAGCAGTTCATCAATAGCAGGAGTTCAAAAGCCAACAGTCGAGAGGCTGGTATCATCAAAGTCAACTCATTATTAATACCTAGTTTAGTATTTATATAATCATATAATTTATTACTTATAGTTACAACCAGTACCCTGCCTCAACAGAGGTACTGGGTTTTAGAATATTTCTGACCCAGCCCGGGAGGTCATTGAATGCGGGGTGCAGCTGGCCCGGGGTTTTCCTCCTAGGAGCAAGTGGACGTACGGGGAGGTTTTTCACCCAGCTGTTGTTCCACAACCCCCATTCAACAGCAATAGGCAAATTCATTTAGTTTGGCAGTGAAAAAAACACACCAAAAACAAAAACCGAAGAATATTGACTATTTCAACAAATAGGACTTCTTGCATTGTTCAAAGCAGGTCCATGGTATTCCCAACAGGAGTGAATTGATTCACTTGCAATATTTTTTTCTTTGAGTTCTACTCATAGTTTACAGCTAAATCCAAATTCAAAGGAAACCTACTTCATTTATCCAATCAAAATTCAGTCACTGTAGGATCTTTAGCACATTTCAGCTATAGAGTAGATTGCTGAATATGTAGTGAGATCAAATTTTAATTAGGAATTCTGCAATTCACCATTGGAGGGAATACTTAAGGTATCTGTATTACAAGAACAATGATATATTATACAGTGTGTGTGCCACCATATGTGTACAAAAATAAGTGTCACTAAGAAAACTTTATCAAAAGTTTCTTTAGTTTTTAAAGTAAATGAGTCACCATCCCGTTCAATTTAGCAACTGGACAGAGACTTATCAATTAGGCAAAGTTTTCCAATTGGATTATTTTGTTCCAAAAAAATTCATATTTTGAAAAACATCCAGAGGCTTATTTGTACCACTTACAAATTAAGGTCAAACACAAGATTCCTTTGAGTAGTACATACATCATTCAATTTTACGAAGGAGATTCACCTCTGTGAAGAAAAGGGAAAAGGGTTCATTCTGGCAATGAATGAAACTCTGTAGCCAAGAATGATTATATTAATTAGTGATTATTAATGACATTTCTTCAGGATTTGGCAATTTTATCAAAGATGAAAGACAGTATTTCTTTTGCTAACTAGATACAGAGAAATTGTTTCAAAAAGTAATTTAAGACCAGTTTGGTCTGGTAAAGAACAGCAAAATTGAGCTGAACTAGTTTTGGTATGGGCTAAGGGTTCAGGGTCCCAGTGACACATCACCACCCAAAAATTCATAAAGTACCACCCTCAGGCCTAGTGCTTCACTGCTCAAAGGAAATCTTGCTAAAATAATGGTGATAATGATATTATTATATATATTATTATATATAAAGTTATAGTTGTTGGGTAGGTAAGGTTACATATTAATGCGGGGTACAGCTGGCCCGGGGTTTTCCTCCTAGGAGCAAGTGGACGTACGGGGAGGTTTTTCACCCAGCTGTTGTTCCACAACCCCCATTCAACAGTAATAGGCAAATTCATTTAGTTTGGCAGTGAAACAAAAACACCAAAAACAAAAACCAAAAACCAAAGAATATTGACTATTTCAACAAATAGGACTTCATTCATTGTTCATGACAGGTCCATAGTATTCCCAACAGGAGTGAAGTGATTCACTTGCAATATTTTTTTCTTTGAGTTCTACCCATAGCTTACAGCTAAATCCAAATTCAAAGAAAACCTACTTCATTTATCCAATCAAAATTCAGTCACTGTAGGATCTTTAGCACATTTCAGCTATAAGAGTAGATTGCTAAATTTGTAGTGAGATCAAATTTTAATTAGGAATTCTGCAATTCACTTTTGGAGGGAATACTTAAGGTATCTGTATTACAGGAATAATGATATATTATACAGTGTGTGTGCCACCATTTTTGTACAAAAAAAAGTGTCAATGAGAAAATTTTATCAAAAGTTTCTTTAGTTTTTGAAGTAAATGAGTCGCCATCCAGTTCAATTTAACAACTGGACAGAGACTTATCTATTAGGCAAAGTTTTCCAATTGGATTATTTTATTCCCAAAAAATTCATATTTTGAAAAACATCCAGAGGCTTCTTTTTACCACTTACAAATTAAGTTCAAACACAAGATTCCTTTGAGTAGTACGTACATCATTCAATTTTACGAAGGAGATTCACCTCTGGGAAGAAAAGGGAAAAGGGTTCATTCTGGCAAGACAATGGTGAATGAAACTCTGTAGCCAAGAATGATTATATTAATTAGTGATTATAAATGACATTTCCTCAGGATTTGGCAGTTTTATCAAAGATGAAAGACAGTATTTCTTCTGCTAACTAGATAGGGAGAAATTGTTTAAAAAAGTGATTTAAGACCAGTTTGGTCTGGTAAAGAACAGCAAAATTGAGCTGAACTAGTTTTGGTATGGGCTAAGGGTTCAGGGCCCCAGTGACACATCCCCACCCAAAAATTCATAAAGTACCACCCTCAGGCCTAGTGCTTCACTGCTCAAAGGAAATCTTGCTCAAATGATAGTGATAATGATATTATTATAGTATTTAATATAAAGTTATAGTTGTTGGGTAGGTAAGGTTACATATTTCATAGATTATTACATGCCTAAAACCGTAAAAGCTCATTTAAGCCCCTATCTGCCTTTTAAGGAGGGTTGGAGGAGTTAGAGGTGGGGGAGGGGGTAAATGATTGGGGGTGGGGGGAAGAAAGGATATTTTTTATCTCGATAAGGAAGGGAAAATTAGGGAAAGGGTGGTCTTTTTTATCAATAATCTTGCACAAACTAGCAAAATCCTCTTGCACTGGTTTGATGGGAATCAGTTCCTGACATTTCCTGCAAAAGGAATGGCCTTCAAGGTAAGTTGTGGAGGATGTAATGGATACTAAGGGGATCAGGTTAAAAAATCTACTCGTAAAGAAATAGAGGCTGCGATCAGTGATAGGTAGGGGGGGTAGGCTGGGGCTTATAGAGCTTTTGCTGCATATACAGTTGATGACATTGTGCTGCCGGTGTAGGTGGGAGTGGCCTTGTTTTCCGGGTAATTGTCTGGGACTACCAGTCAAAACACATTAGCCATTCACTGACTTTCGTTTTCTTAGAACAGCGGAAAGCACAATGTTGCCTGTATCTTTAGAGGCATGGGAAGCATTACAACCTTACCACAGCAAACATTAATCACACAGGAAGAATTTTTTAACTTTGCTTTAATTTTATTCCGTTTGTTAAAGTTCACCACACACTCAATTCTTTTTATAGGTCCACCTTCTATTGGAACTCGTCTTCATTATAAGAGTTGTTGTGCTTCCTGTGTTATCTTAACACAGTGGAACTGTGATTTTTTGAACCTCCTGTGAAATGAAATTGGTTTTAGGAAACTAGGAATTCGAAGAATTAGAGAGACATTAAGCTTTGTTTTGGGCTTTGGGCTTTCTTCCCATTTTCTGTTTGAGAAGACCCAAGGCGAAATAAAAAAAATACAGTGACTTCAAGGGAAGGTAAACAAGTTTTAATTTGAATAATCAAGAGGTTCAAAGGACCAGGATTCCACTTATGAAGTATTAGTGTTAATTTAATGCTAGAGTTAAACAGTCTTCAGCAAGCTCATTAGCACAATATTACCTCTTAACCTCTAAAGTGGTATATTACTTCAGTCAGGGACTATACAGGCTGCAAGAAATAGTGGTACTGAACAGGTATACATCTTTAAATTTTTAGGACAACATCATGGCAATACAGATAACCCTATGAGCTATAGTATAATTATATGGGATTGGGTAGAATGTAGACACCTTAATCATAAAACTTATGATGATCTTCCATTAAGGGAAAAGATAAGCTTGAGCTTTGTCAGCCAAGGCATCTCTCTGGCTGTAAGTGGGCAGGAAGCTACAGCTGGAATTGCATCGTCATTTACACAGCACAGTATGGATAGGAATAGCAAAGCAATTAACCACAGTGACCTTAATCCTTGAAGTCCCAATTTCATTTGACAAATTCTCCTTACTGTTCCTTCTTACCTCTCTCATGGTACTAGTAAGGAGAATGTATGAAAGTATCAAGTAGGTAGAGTTTCATTTTTTTTTTATTGTTAATAAGTTGATGATTGATTTTGGTTTTGGTCTTTGTTGGCACTTCAAAGTAAGGTCGGTGAACTAAGGATTTTGCCATCTTGAGATTAATTTTAGAAAAAGAACTCCAAGCAACTGGAAATTCTTAAGAAACAGCGAGCCTGGGAAAAATCTAAGGAAAATTAGGATCTTAAGTATCATAACGCAAAGTAGATTATTCATAAGTTTACATGAACATTATGTCTAAGGCAATCTCCAGTCTGCCTCTGCTTAATTTTTTTCTAGGAAACTTGAAGTAGTAAGAATGTTTTCGAAGTTGCTGATTATTTCAAAGCTAAAACAATTTTTTATTAACTTTTGAGAACTTATTCTTTTGCACAGGTGTCACAGACTGCAGACTGTTGATTGCATTTATATTCTATTTAAATATATTAATTTTCTTGTGTTGCATTTGCTCTCTGGAATTTTTTTTTTGATTTCCATAGGTTTTGGAAAGGTCTGGCATGTTAGTTTTAGGAATTGACTCCTTGGTATTCTTTTTTATTTCCATTTTTCTGCACATAATCAGAGCATTAGTTGAATACATATATACATTATGAGGGCACTTGTAGCACTAAGAAATTATCTAGTTTTGTTTTCAATATGCTAATGAGCTTGCATTAGTTAACTTAGTATTATTAATTTTTTGTTAGGCTTAGTTTAGCTAAGCCTTTGAAAACAGCTGACTTTTCGAGATGCTATTGCTGGTTTTCCGTAAAATGATGACTCGTGACATGTCACTAGCCATATCTGGGTATGGCTTCTGATTGGTTGAGACACATTATCCATGTGGCATGACTAATAAGAAGCAATACCAAGTTCTGGGTAGTAACACGTCATTAGAATAGAATTTCTTCACTTATTCTTCATTTTTGAGTCATTTCATGGGGAAACCAGTGGTGTCATCAGGAATTGTTGGTTGTTTTCTTAGGCAATTAGCATTTCATTATTATTATTTTTTTAAGTTCTTATTTAATTTCAGACCTCAGGTGGCACACGCACAAGATTAGGAGCCCATCACTTGGGAAAGGTCATGTTTAAATCTAGCCAACCTCGTCCCTGCTGGGCTGTGGAAGCTCTGCCTCTGAGAAGGTGTGAATTCTGATGTCCTCTGAGATATTCCAACTGAGAAATCCTGGGAAACTTTATCTGATCCTGTAATTCCTGCTGGGGGCAGTTGGACACTTGGAAGATTTGGCCGTTTGTTCCCAAGTGGGGAGGACAACGTGAAGGAAGGTGAGAGTTTGCTTCTCGTGTTCTTAGAGTTTCATTCATTTTGTTATAATACCACACCTTTTTCCAGAAAAATAAATAGATAACCATTTCGATCAAGAAGGTTGCTTGTCTGCAAACAATATGTCTGGGAATGTTTCACTGTTGAGGACGAAAAACGGGGGTGCAAGAACGTGCTCCCCGGCTCACGTAGTAGGTGTGTCGACGGATGATTCGAGGGCAGAGAACTGAGCACTGAATCGCATTGGTCTGGCTTGGGTGGATTTTCACAAATGACATCAAATTGAGCTGATAGTCACTAAGAATCTCTCTAATGGGGGCGACTGGTTGAGGATTTCTCTTCTAAACCTAAAGCTTTTGATTTCCTAACAATAAATAGCCCTCCAAAGAATCGCACAAAAACAAAAATAGCATATAAATCATTTCCATAATTGCCAAATTTTCTGCTGATATTTTTTGACTACCTGAAAATTTAACTAAAACCGTGAAAACGAAACAACGCTCATAAACAGGTCCAAATTTATTTCATTTCAATCTTTTTCTTACCTGATTAGCTGAAAATTTAACTAAAACCATAAAAACAAAACAAAGCTCATAAATAGGTCCAAATTTATTTCATTTTCATCTTTCTGCTACTTCAGATCATAGCAAATTTAACAAAACTAAGTTTAGGTTACATCAACATCTGTTTTTGTTTACCTGTTGTTTTTTGGTCAACTGAAAACAATAGATAAACAAACATGGCTGTTCATGTTAGACTAATAATATCAGCTTTAGACACTAAACCATTTTCGAAGTAAGGAAATACTTGATTAATCAGACAGCTGTGGTAATCTGCTCTATATCCTTATTTTTAAGAAGGGCATAGAATAGATTTCCTTGGCCTGGGTGAAAAATCAGGTTAGCTTGACCTAAATTTCGGAAAGCCTTATGTAAACAGCTAGAATAAACATTTTTGCCAAGTCTTAACTTTTCACGATGTAAGGCAATTTCTCGGTGGTGACTTCAATTGATGCTTCAAATTAGGGTTTCGGATATAGGTCTGGAACCATATACGTAAGATCATTTTTTTATATATTAAAAGTTACATATTTGGCTAGTTCCAGTCATTTATCGGAATCCTGAGTTGAAGTATCCATTCCAGTCACGACCGTATTTCCACGCTATTTGGCCGAGCTATTGTCACGATCGTCACGCAATGCTAGTACAGTCGGCTAGCGTGACCGTCGTGACTAAAGCTTCAAATCTCGTGGGAACTTAAAAATAGGACAATTTAAATAATTATTATTCAGAAAAACCTTAAGATTTGAAGGTTTAAAGACTTGCTGTCGAATCCAAAATTTCTTAGGAACTAAAACATTAAATTTTACTAGCTTCAAATTTCTTTCGCACTAATTTCTTAAGGTAGAAATAAACCTCTATTTCAATGAGAGAATTAATCGAATTATTGCTACGGGAAGAAAAGCAAGCAAAAATTTAAATCTGCAAGATCGCTTTAATCCCTTTAGTTTCCCTTTACGCGGCACTGATTTAAACGAATTCAACGTTAGATTTTCAAGGGCAATCAATTTTGAGACATAAAACGAAATATTTAAAGCACAATTTACGCGGCACTGTAGCAGTATTGCGTAAATTTTTGCTTCGTAATGTTTCGCTTTATTACTTTCAGATAATTTCGACTCTTTAGAATAACAGAAATAATAAACGACGCGTAAACAATCCGCGTAATTTTCACTTCCAAATTTCCTTTAATGTAGGTCTTAACACTAAATACTAAACAATAACTAGGACGAGAGAAATCCAGCATCAGTAGCTTCGCAGAGGAGAGATTATTATTGACTTGTGCTCTTTGGTGAGGTTTGCGGAATGAAGGTCGGTCAGACCAGCGCGATTCTTTGTCCAGTTTTCTGGGCATCGATGACGGAGACCCACTGAAGACTGAGTTTCACTGTCTTGCGCCCTCTTTTTTCTTGTCCACGACTCTGGATATTTTTCACGATATATTGACTTTGTAGACACGCACTTTCCAAACAAAATTATAATTTTCACTACAAAATTATTTTGGCTAATTTTAATTCCAAATTAATGGTGTGGTATTGTGACAGAGTTGAATGGGACCCTCAGAGCATGAGGAGCGAACTCTCACTTTTCTTCACCCTGCCCTCCCCACTTGGGAACAAACGGCTGAATTTTCTAAGTGTCCAACTGCCCCCAGCTTGAATGAAGGGATCAGATAAAACAGACCAGGATTTTAAAGTTGGAATATTAAATGAGGACAGAAGAATGAACACCGACTCGGAGCAGAGTGGAAGCAGCCAGGCAGGGACGGGGGAGGCTAGATTACTTTTTTTTGGTATTTTTTTATTGTGAATAAATGGACAACAGAGACAAACTTTATTCGTTCAATAAAATACTGTTATCTTCAGTACCTGGGCTGTTTACTTTGTAATCCAACTACTTGAGTGAACCAGATAAATACCCTAAAGGCGCAGACATAGTGAAAAATTACACGCAGTAAAGGCTGGTTTTTTCTAACAACATGAACACAAGCGTCAGTTTAGTGAAGACATCAACACCAAAAAGTTAAACACAACTTTAGGAAGCCCACGAACTTATTATAATTCTTCTTCCGCGCTAAGAATTAACACAACATAAGCAAAAGCAAGATAAACCAAAACAAAGTTTGTTTTGTTGTGCTCAGCTCGTGTTGTGTTAATCCTTTACGACGAGAAAACAAGAATAATCTTTGTGCTTACACCTTCAGTTTTGCATTTCAATAAACCTCAGTTGTTGATGACCTCGCTAAACGTAAGTTTGTGGTACGCTGCTAGTAAAAACCAGCCTTAAAATTACACTGTGTTTCCACCCCTAAAAACCTTGTCCGAAATGCTCCAAAGCAAAAACAAATACTGCGTTGTAATGTTGCTTGATAACTCTTTATAGGAGTAGAAACACAGTGCAAAGTTACTGCGCGAAATGTTTCACTGTTTGTCCGAGCCTTATAATAAGCCAAGTTCTGCTTCACATACTATAAAGCTTTAAGCAATCAACAAAGCGACGGCAGCAAGATCGGCACTTGAAAAAATAATTAGCAGTTATGCGAACATCATTTATTGTTCAAATTTTCTCAGCATTTTAACTGATTTACTTTGTACGCGCACGTTTTGAATTTGATATTTGATGGCTAAATGTTTGTGTTCCGTCTCAAATCCATGATTTGTTTTATTATTACTTTTCTTGTTGCTTTGCGTACAAAAACCCAAAAATGTGTAAAACATGAAAGCGAGCGAGCTGGGAAAGCCTTCTGTCGTTTTAATTTTCTCAGCATTTTAAATTTACCTATTAATTTTTACGCGCGAGTTTTGAATTTGATATTACATGGCTAAATGTTTGTGCTCTCAGAACCTTGAACTTCTGTTTTTTCCATACAAACGCGAATAAATGTGCAAAAAAATGAAAGCGAGCGTGCAATTTGAAGCCTTTTGTTAGGTGCCATTGTTGTTGCCGTCTTCATTACAAATTTTGTGATTGCTTGAGCTCCAAACGTTGGAAAAACATAAGGAAATAAATTTCAGACTTTTTCAGTAAGCGGTTTGTTTTTCATTAAACGGCATCCCACAAAATACATGCACATAGAAAAAAACCTCACAAAAAAAAATTTACTGTGCTCAAAATCCGATGTCAAACTTGCGTGTGATCTTCTTCAAGGCCGTTTTTGGGCTTCACGACTTTGCGTGACGAGCCTAAATAACGGCCGAAAAAAAGACTCCAAGTTTGATACGAGTTGCTGTTAATCAGAATTTCAATTTGCACATGTATTTCTTGATTGCTTTGTTATTGCAAAACAAATCGCTTATCTGAAGGCCTTTAGGTTACTGTGAACTTTCAGTCCCAAGTTACAACATGTTATTTTCTTTACTAACTGCTGCAGATTTTCTTTACCAACAGTTCTGAATTTGACAGTTGATCAAAACAAAGCCTCCCCTTTCACGATAATTATGTTTATGTTCAACACCCTTCTTCCCGGTAATTTACTCAAAGAAGTAAAGAGAAATAACATGTTGATCGCTCTAGAATTGACAAAGATGAGTGCAAATTTTCTAAATCTCCCCACTTTACCTCCTCAGAAGAACACTAAATTTTCTACGCCCAGTCTTATTCAGAGTTTGTCAAACCTACTTTAAGACACTGCAGCAAAATTTTGGCGACTCTGTTTTTAATCAAATCATCGTTGCTGTTGTTGTTGCTCTTGCTGTGTAATTCTTATTCCATTTTGCAAGCAGTAGACTGATTATATTGGTAAAATTAATTCAACGAATGTCAGAATGAGACTCTGAAGATTCATAATCAAAGCACTTGCTGTTGTTTTCCAAAAAGAAATTTGAAGGTTAGGCACGCAATCCAAATTTACAATCAATTAAAACAAATTGAAGGAATAATCTAGTTTACCCATGCCAAATCTTATTTTCTTATGATAAAAACTGTGGAATAAATTTTCCCCGAACGTGGAAATGAAATGGAATTGAATTTGAGAATTTAGACATTTTATTTACTTGAACTGAAAAATCACCTTCAAGAATAGGAAGGTAAGTTGTTGCAGTGATGAATGTCAGTCAGAAATTCAAGATCTCAAACAAAACAACAGATTAATTTGCCAATTTGCCACGACTGCAGTTTTACTACTTACGAACAAACTCTCCTCTCCTCTCCCCCCCCCCCCCCCCCCCCCCCCCCCCCCCCAAAAAAAAAAATGTTTCATTGTGGCGGGCGAATAGGTGTGTGGTTTTCTTTTTTTACTGTTGAAAAAATTTTATCCACCAAAAAACAAAACCCAGCACACAACACTTATAAAAGAAAAAAAACCTCAAAGAAAATGAAACGAAAGGTGTGCGAGGAGAAATCTCGCTGCGAAAATAAAAAACCCAAAAAAAAAAAAAACTTAAATTGGCACTTTGCCCCCCCGCCCTTTTTTCCTCTTTACCAACCCTCTCTTTCCCCCCCCCCCCCCCCCCCCACATCGCCTCCCCAATCAAATAATGATGGCTTAGGTTGGCTGACGAATTGATTGGTTGTATTACTATTGTAATCGTTGAAATAATTTGCAGCCAGCAAGAAGCACATCACTGCACATCATCAATATGAAGTATCAATGTGAAGTGCATTTAGTCATTCTCAAGAAGTAAGCAAGAAGAGATTTTGAAATGCACTCATCAAGTTCACAGAAAACGAATATACGAGTCAGCACAGATATGCAATTTACCAACTATACCATTAAAATACAAATCCAAAATAACGCCACTGTGAATTGGTCAGACCCTCCAGCTGTCATACAGGTCAGTTCAAACATCGGTCTGTCTTTTGAAACAGTTGGGTTAAATGTCAGATTATTCTGCACTGATTCTGTTCAGTCAGAATAGATATTAACAGGCGGTCAGTTATTCAGTTTGACAAATCCTTGTTCGGCCAGTATTCAAACAAGTCAGTCAGTAACAACTTTAGAAATTTTTTTCCAGCAGCAAAGCCAGTGACTTTAAAAGTCCTAGTCATCCTAGTCACCCTATCTGTCACAGTCACCCCACTCCTCCCAGTCATCCTAGTCATCCCAGTCATCTTAGTCATTCCAGTCACCATAGTCGTCACAGTCAACACAGTCACTCGAGTCATCCGAGTCATACAAGTAACCCTAGTCATTCCAGTAATAGTACTCATCCAAGTAATTCCAGCTATCCTAGTCACCCAAAAATCCAAGTAATCTGAATCATCTTAGTAATCCTAGTCCCCCCTATTCAACCCAGTTACCGTAACCATCCCAGTTATCCGAGTTACCCTAGTCAATTTAGTCGTAATAGTCATCATAATCATTGCAATCATCATTACACTCCCCTCAGTCATTCCAAAACTCTGTGTCATTCTAGTCATCCCAGTAATAGTAGTCACCCATGTCATCCCAATTATCCTAGTCATTCCCGTCATCCCAGTCATCCTAGTCATCCCAGTCATTATAGTCACCTACGTCATCCTAGTCATCCCAGTTATAGTAGTCAACTAAGTCATCCCAGTCATCCTAGTCATCCCAGTCATTCCATTCGTCCTAGTGATCCCAGTCACCCTAGTCATTTTAAGTCCCAGTCATCCTAGTGATCCCAGTCATCCCAGTAATCCTAGTCACCCTGGTCATCCCAGTCATCCTAGTATTCCTAGGCATCCCAGTCACCCCAGTCATTCTAGTAATCCCAGTCATCCTATTCATTCCAAGTAGTCAACTGCGTCATCCCAGTCATCCTAGTCATCCCAGTCATTCCATTCGTCGTAGTGATCCCAGTCACCCTAGTCATCCTGGTGATCCCAGTCATCCTAGTTATCTCAGTCATCCCAGTCATCCTTATCATCCTAGTTGTCCCAGTCATCCTAGTCATCCTAGTCATGGTAATAATCCCAGTTATGAAAGGTTTGAACCCAGGAGTCATTTCAAAAGGTTGAGTTTGATCGTCCAGTTATCTTACTCATCCCAGTCATCTCAGTCCGCAGTGTCATCCCAGCCATTCAAGCCGTCCTAGTGATCCCAGTCATCCTAGTAACCCAAGTCATCCCAGTCCTCCCAGTCACCCTAGTCATCCCAGTCATCCCAGTCATCCTAATCACCCCAGTCATTCCAGTAGTACAAGTGATCCTAGTCATCCTAGTCATCCCAGTCATCCTTATCACCCTAGTCGTCTCAGTCATCTTACGCATTCCAGTCATCATAGTCATCCTAGTCATGGTAGTCATCCAAGCCATGGAAGTCATCCCAGTTATCTTAGTCATCCCAGTCATGTTAGTAATCCCAAAAATCCCAATCAGTAGTGTCATCCAAGTCATTCCAGTCATCCTAGTCGTCTTAGCAAACTTATTCATCCCAGTCATCCCAGTCATCTTATTCATCCCAGTAACAGCAGTCGACTAAGTCATCTTAATCATCCTAGTCATTCCAGTCACCTCAGTCATCCCAGTGATCCAGGTCATCCCAGTCATCCTAGTCATCCCATTCATCCTAGTCACCCTAGTTTTCCTAGTCATCCTAGTTTTCCTAGTCACCCTAGTTTTCCTAGTCATCTTAATCAGTCATTCCAGTCAGCCTAGTTATCCCATGCCAGTCATGTTAGTAATCCCAAAAATCCCAGTCATCTCAGTCATCCCAGTCAGCAGTGTCATCCCAGCCATTCAAGTTGTCCTAGTGATCCCAGTCATCCTTGTCACCCAGGTCATCCTAGTGATCCCAGTAATCCCAGTCAACGCAGTCATCCCAGTCATCCTAGCCGTCCCAGTCATCCTAGTCATCCCAGTCATCGCAGTCATCCTAGTTACCCTAGTCATCCCAGTCAACTCAGTCATTCCAGTCATCCTAGTCACTCTAGTCATCCCAGTCATTTTAGTCATCCTAGCCATTCCAGTCATGTTAGTAATCCCAAAAAATCCCAGTCATCTTTGTCATCTCATTCATCTAGGTCAGCAGCATCATCCCAGTCATTTCAGTTATCCTAGTCATCTCAGTAATCTTATTCATCCCAGTCACCCTAGTCATCCCAGTCATCTTAGTCATCCCAGTCATCCTAGCCATGTTAGTAATCCTTAAAATCCCAGTCATCAGTATCATTCCAGTCATTCCAGTCATCCCAGTCATAGTAGTCATCCTAGTAATATGCCCTTTGTATGACTGTGATCACGTGATCAACTTTCGGTAAACAAGAAAACAGTTAACTTTTGACAAATTTTGTTAGCACAAGCTGAAAGAGCATATTAAAAGTAGTTGTAGCTTTCGCTAAGTGCCAACAAATGAAAAAGAATTTGCCTACATCACCAGGTTTAGTTTTAATGTTTATAAAACCATTTTAACTGCTGAGGCGAGAATTTCCACTACAAGCACTCCTTGTTCCTACATCTCTGCCATGCCCTTGGCCTTAAAATCGTTCCTATTTGTCGGCTTAGACATTTTTTAACCTCAAACTTCTCGAGTTTCAAACAGTGAAAGGGTAATAACATTTATAGGTTAGCGCGACTTGAAATAGGGAGTTGTAGTTTGTACAAGTACAGTAGTGTGGCAGAGAACAATGTCTGAACTTTGAAGGNAATGTTTATAAAACCATTTTAACTGCTGAGGCGAGAATTTCCACTACAAGCACTCCTTGTTCCTACATCTCTGCCATGCCCTTGGCCTTAAAATCGTTCCTATTTGTCGGCTTAGACATTTTTTAACCTCAAACTTCTCGAGTTTCAAACAGTGAAAGGGTAATAACATTTATAGGTTAGCGCGACTTGAAATAGGGAGTTGTAGTTTGTACAAGTACAGTAGTGTGGCAGAGAACAATGTCTGAACTTTGAAGGTCTGTTTATTTACAACAAAGGTCATCAAAAGTCACATGAAACTACATGTGAAATCTAAAGCCACTAAAATCCCCAGGGAATCTACACCTTACATTGCACTTTTTACAGCATGATCGAGAATTTTCCTGCCTGCTGCAATACTTCACGTGGCATTAAGCTGGCCGTCTCGCAAGCTGATGGTCTTCGCTCGGCTTGCTTGTTGGCAATTAGGTAACCTGAGAATTTTCAGTCGTATAGCTCAAAAGTAGAAATTGCAACGGCCGACGAAAGTTAGAAGCATTTGTATCAGAAAAACAACTTTTGCCACCCAGTCACGCTTGCAAGGTTTTCCATACAAATCCTTTTAAATACTAATTGTCGTTAAATCTTTCCCTTACACATTTAAGGGCTCAAATTGCCTGTTATGAATTAAAAGGAGATTTGAGCCCTGTAATGCTTAACGAAATATTATTTCATGACAGTTTCTAAACTTTCAAAATTAGGAGGATTTGTATGGAAAACCATGCAAGTGCATGATTGGATGGTAAAAGTTGTTTAGCCCATACAAATGCTTCAAACTTTCTGCGGCCGTTGCAATCGCTACTTTTGAGATACATGGCTTTAAATTCTCAGGTTACCTAATTTTAATATGCTCTTTCAGCTTGTGCTAACAAAATTTTTTAAAAGTGAACTGTTTTCGTGTTTACCAAAAGTTGATCATGTGATCAAGTCATGCAAAAAGCCTATCCCAGTCATGTTATTTATTCCAGCAATTCCAGTCACCCCAGTTATAGTAGTCATGCTAGTTCTCCTTGTCATCACAGTCATCCCATTCAATTATTAAGTCAGACAGTCATTTGAATAGATCAACGTGGTAAGAAATTTCATGGGTACAATATGGAATTGCATATCTTCACTAACAGGTACTATAATAACAACCTTATAATAATAATAATAATAATAATAATAATAATAATAATAATAATAATATGGATTGCATATAATTATTATTATTATTATCATCGTATCAGCAGAACTTGGCTATTGATTTAAACGTTGTGACACAGTTGAACAAAGTCGATAAATGCTAATCCAGGAGAAAACTTATAATGACCACGGTTTTTGCATTTAAGTTTTCTGATCATGAGTACTTCACCAACAAGTGCATGTCTCTTAGAATTTTAGTAATCAATCAAATTATTTTTGTTCTTGAAACCAAAAAGATTTCAATGTATTTCAGCTGTCTTGGTATTATGATTCCCTGCAGACATAAAACTGGCGATTGTAAGCATTTTATTTAATGTAAAATGTACAATTCTTTCAAAGTTTAACAGAAATGCTGGATGCATCCCTTAAAAATAATGATTTTATTTGCCTGGTCTTGAAGTACCAATATTATTTATTCAGAAGTCAATAATAAAATATTTGCTTGATTCTGTTGATTTCTTTTATACACTTTAGAAATGCCAGTCACTGAATCCCCAACAGCTGTAGCTGTTCAGGACTACACTCAATTGGATGATTCTGGGTTAAATTATTATATTTTCATCATAGCAATGTTGAACAAGTTGTACAACTGTACTTGATTTAATTTTATTTTAGAATTTTGCACTTTTATGTCGCATTTTATTTTGCACATTTTTTTTAGTTTATATTGTTGTTGTTGTTGTTGTTGTTTTATTGGAAAAAGTAAGATTGATAAACTTCTATTCCGGGACCCAAAAGTGGTACACTTGATGGTGAAATAACTGTGAAATAAAAGAATTAGGTACATAGAACTATGTTACAACAGCTTTCCCTGGATTAGCTTAATCAAACTTTGAAATCACCTGGCCAACAATCCTGTTTATCTGGTTCACTCAAGAGCTGGATTACAAAGCAAAACATAGGGCACATACAGTACTGAAGATAACAGAGGCTCTTTGCTCATGAAAGTCCTTGTCCAGTCCTTCTGTGTCATCTGATCTGGAAACAAAAATTTAAAATATTCAATGAAGCTCATCAGTTATTTTCAGAACAGACCAATTTTCCATTAACATTCAAACCTCAGCTTGCTTTATGGACACCCACTTAATACAGAAACCTAATAATTACGGACACTTTGCCTTGTCCCTGCTTAATCTAGACATCCCGTTAATNGCATTTTATTTAATGTAAAATGTACAATTCTTTCAAAGTTTAACAGAAATGCTGGATGCATCCCTTAAAAATAATGATTTTATTTGCCTGGTCTTGAAGTACCAATATTATTTATTCAGAAGTCAATAATAAAATATTTGCTTGATTCTGTTGATTTCTTTTATACACTTTAGAAATGCCAGTCACTGAATCCCCAACAGCTGTAGCTGTTCAGGACTACACTCAATTGGATGATTCTGGGTTAAATTATTATATTTTCATCATAGCAATGTTGAACAAGTTGTATAACTGTACTTGATTTAATTTTATTTTTGAATTTTGCACTTTTATGTTGCATTTTATTTTGCACATTTTTTTAGTTTATATTGTTGTTGTTGTTGTTGTTGTTGTTGTTGTTTTATTGGAAAAAGTAAGATTGATAAACTTCTACTCCGGGACCCAAAAGTGGTACACTTGATGGTGAAATAACTGTGAAATGAAAGAATTAGGTACATAGAACTATGCTACAACAGCTTTCCCTGGATTAGCTTAATCAAACTTTGAAATCACCTGGCCAACAATCCTGTTTATCTGGTTCACTCAAGAGCTGGATTACAAAGCAAAACATAGGGCACATACAGTACTGAAGATAACAGAGGTTCTTTGCTCATGAAAGTCCTTGTCCAGTCCTTCTGTGTCATCTGATCTGGAAACAAAAATTTAAAATATTCAATGAAGCTCATCAGTTATTTTCAGAACAGACCAATTTTCCATTAACATTCAAACCTCAGCTTGCTTTATGGACACCCACTTAATACAGAAACCTAATAATTACGGACACTTTGCCTTGTCCCTGCTTAATCTAGACATCCCGTTAATATGGACACTTTCTATGGCCCCCTTAGTGCCCATATTAAAAAGGTTTTGACTGCATCACATTTTCATGAATACCAGTGAGCAAACATGTTGGAATAATTTACCACACATGAATTATAATAAATTAACACCCACCCCTTGACTGTACTAGCAAATAACAATTCTGGTATCAATTTTATAGAACTTTTACAATTATAATTTTACAAGTGTACAGCTGTAACAATATAATTTCAGACTGTTTCCACTGATTTAGGACCAGTAGTTTTTTGGGCGTAATTTAAGTTCCAGGTCACTTATCCTGCCGTTTAGTGTAACGTTTGTGACCATTATTCGAGGATCACTCATGTACCATTGCCATACTTTATGTATTGTCCTTCACTGTTTGGATAATACCTTCACCATCAGGTGTGTGTGTGTTTTTAATTCCTTTAGTTTATTTCTTTAGGTTTTTCTCTGTGTACATTTCTTTGTTTTGTATTTATTGTTTGGTTTGATTATATATAGCTTTCTTGTGGTTTAATTGCTGTTATCAGAAACCTCTGTACGAGAAAACAGAAAATTGAAGTTCACTGTAATGGAGTAAAGAAGTTCATTTGTTCAGGGTGTGATTAACACAGACTCTAAACAATGGATACACTTGTAAATTACACTTGTAAAAGTCTTATTAAATTGACCCCTGAATTGCAGACCCAGTCAGTCCCTAAGTCAGTTGCTCAGTCAGTCAGTCAGTTGCTTGCAGTTAGTCAGTCACTTGGTAAATTCAGTTACATGTAGTCAGTCATTCAGTCAGTTGCTCAATAAGTCATTCTGTCAGCCAGTCAAGTACCCAACTGCACAGTCAGTCAGTCAGTCAGTTTCTCATTCAGTCATTCTGTCAGCCAGTCAAGTACTCAACTGCACATTCAAACATTCAGTCAGTTGCTCAATCAGTCATTCTGTCAGCCAGTCAAGTACCCAACTACACAGTCAGTCAGTCAGTTCCTCAATCAGTCATTCTGACAGCCAGTCAAGTACCCAACTGCACAGTCAGTCAGTCAGTCAGTTGCTCAATCAGTCATTCTGTCAGCCAGTCAAGTACCCAACTGGACAGTCAGTAAGTCAATCAGTCGCTCAATCAGTCATTCTGTTAGCCAGTCAAGTACCCAACTGCACAGTCAGTCAGTCAGTTGCTCAATCAGTCATTCTGACAGCCAGTTAAGTACCCAACTGCACAGTCAGTCAGTCAGTCAGTCAGTCAGTTGCTCAATCAGTCATTCTGTCAGCCAGTCATATTTTCAGAACAGACCAATTTTCCATTAACATTCAAACCTCAGCTTGCTTTATGGACACCCACTTAATACAGAAACCTAATAATTACGGACACTTTGCCTTGTCCCTGCTTAATCTAGACATCCCGTTAATGTGGACACTTTCTATGGGCCCCTTAGTGCCCATATTAAAAAGGTTTTGACTGCATCACATTTTCATGAATACCAGTGAGCAAACATGTTGGAATAATTATTTACCACACATGAATTATAATAAATTAACACCCACCCCTTGACTGTACTAGCAAATAACACTTCGGGTATCAATTTTATACAACTTTTACAAATATGATTTTACGAGTGTACAGCTGTAACAATATAATTTCAGACTGTTTCCACTGATTTAGGACCAGTGGTTTTTTGCGCTTAATTAAAGTTCCAGGTCACTTATCCTGCCGTTTAGTGTAATGTTTGTGACCACTATTCAAGGATCACTCGTGTACCATTGCCATACTTTATGCATTGGCCTACACTGTTCGGATAATACCTTCACCATCAGGTGTGTGTGTGTTTTTAATTCCTTTAGTTTACTTCTTTAGGTTCTTTCTCTGTGTACATTTCTTTGTTTTGTATTTATTATTTGGTTTGAGTAGGTATAGCTTTCTTTTGGTTTGATTGTTGTTATCAGAAACTGCTGTACGAGAAAACAGAAAATTGAAGTTCACTGGAATTGAGTAAAGAAGTTCGTTTGTTCAGGGTGTGATTAACCCAGACTCTAAACGATGGATACACTTGTAAAAGTTTTATTAAATTGAACCCTGAATTGCAGACCCAGTCAGTCCCTAAGTCAGTTGCTCAGTTAGTCAGTCAGTTGCCTTCAGTTAGTCAGTCACTTGGTAAGTTATTCAGTTACATGTGGTCAGTAATTCAGGCAGTTGCTCAATCAGTCATTCTGTCAGCCAGTCAGGTACCAAACTGCACAGTCAGTCAGTCAGTCTGTTGCTTAATCAGTCATTTTGTCAGCCAGAAGGGTATCCAACTGCACAGTCAGTCAGTCAGTCAGTTGCTCAATCAGTCATGCTGTCAGCCAGTCAAGTACCCAACTGGACAGTCAGTCAGTCAATCAGTCACTCAATCAGTCATTCTGACAGTCAGTCAAGTACCCAACTACACAGTCCCTCAGTCAGTTGCTCAATCATTGGTTCTGACAGCCAGTCAAGTACCCGACTGCACATTCAGTCAGTCAGTCAGTTGCTCAATCCTTCATTCCGTCAGCCAAACAAGTACCCAACTGGACAGTCAGTCAGTCAATCAGTCACTCAATGAGTCATTCTGACAGTCAGTCAGTTGCTCAATCAGTCATTCTGTCAGCCAGCCAAGTACCCAACTGCACATTCAGTCGGTCAGTCAGTCAGTTGCTCAATCAGTCATTCTGTTAGCAGGTCAAGAACCCAATTGCACAGTCAGTCAGTCAGTCAGTTGCTCAATCAGTCATTTTGTCAGCCAGTCAAGTACCCAACTGCACATTCAGTCAGTCAGTCAGTTGCTCAATCAGTCATTATGTCAGCCAGTCAAGTACCCAACTGCACATTCAGTCAGTGAGTCAGTTGCTCAATCAGTCATTCTGTTAGCCGTCAGGTACCCAACTGCACAGTCAGTCAGTCAGTCAGTTGCTCAATCAGTCATTCTGTCAGCATCTCAAGAACCCAATTGCACAGTCAGTCAGTCAGTCAGTTGCTCAATCAGTCATTCTGTTAGCCGTCAGGTACCCAACTGCACAGTCAGTCAGTCAGTCAGTTGCTCAATCAGTCATTCTGTTAGCCATCAAGAACCCAATTGCACAGTCAGTCAGTTGTCAATCAGTCATTCTGTTAGCCATCAAGAACCCAACTGCACAGTCAGTCAGTCAGTCAGTTGCTCAATCAGTCATTCTGTTAGCCGTCAGGTACCCAACTGCACAGTCAGTCAGTCAGTCAGTTGCTCAATCAGTCATTCTGTTAGCCGTCAGGTACCCAACTGCACAGTCAGTCAGTCAGTCAGTTGCTCAATCAGTCATTCTGTTAGCCGTCAGGTACCCAACTGCACAGTCAGTCAGTCAGTCAGTTGCTCAATCAGTCATTCTGTTAGCCGTCAGGTACCCAACTGCACAGTCAGTCAGTCAGTCAGTTGCTCAATCAGTCATTCTGTTAGCCGTCAGGTACCCAACTGCACAGTCAGTCAGTCAGTCAGTTGCTCAATCAGTCATTCTGTTAGCCGTCAGGTACCCAACTGCACAGTCAGTCAGTCAGTCAGTTGCTCAATCAGTCATTCTGTTAGCCGTCAGGTACCCAACTGCACAGTCAGTCAGTCAGTCAGTTGCTCAATCAGTCATTCTGTTAGCCGTCAGGTACCCAACTGCACAGTCAGTCAGTCAGTCAGTTGCTCAATCAGTCATTCTGTTAGCCGTCAGGTACCCAACTGCACAGTCAGTCAGTCAGTCAGTTGCTCAATCAGTCATTCTGTTAGCCGTCAGGTACCCAACTGCACAGTCAGTCAGTCAGTCAGTTGCTCAATCAGTCATTCTGTCAGCATCTCAAGAACCCAATTGCACAGTCAGTCAGTCAGTCAGTTGCTCAATCAGTCATTCTGTTAGCCGTCAGGTACCCAACTGCACAGTCAGTCAGTCAGTCAGTTGCTCAATCAGTCATTCTGTTAGCCGTCAGGTACCCAACTGCACAGTCAGTCAGTCAGTCAGTTGCTCAATCAGTCATTCTGTTAGCCGTCAGGTACCCAACTGCACAGTCAGTCAGTCAGTCAGTTGCTCAATCAGTCATTCTGTTAGCCGTCAGGTACCCAACTGCACAGTCAGTCAGTCAGTCAGTTGCTCAATCAGTCATTCTGTTAGCCGTCAGGTACCCAACTGCACAGTCAGTCAGTCAGTCAGTTGCTCAATCAGTCATTCTGTTAGCCGTCAGGTACCCAACTGCACAGTCAGTCAGTCAGTCAGTTGCTCAATCAGTCATTCTGTTAGCCGTCAGGTACCCAACTGCACAGTCAGTCAGTCAGTCAGTTGCTCAATCAGTCATTCTGACAACCAGTCAAGTACCCAACTGCACAGTCAGTCAGTCAGTCAGTTGCTCAATCAGTCATTCTGTTAGCCGTCAGGTACCCAACTGCACAGTCAGTCAGTCAGTCAGTTGCTCAATCAGTCATTCTGTCAGCATCTCAAGAACCCAATTGCACAGTCAGTCAGTCAGTCAGTTGCTCAATCAGTCATTCTGTTAGCCGTCAGGTACCCAACTGCACAGTCAGTCAGTCAGTCAGTTGCTCAATCAGTCATTCTGTTAGCCGTCAGGTACCCAACTGCACAGTCAGTCAGTCAGTCAGTTGCTCAATCAGTCATTCTGTCAGCATATCAAGAACCCAATTGCACAGTCAGTCAGTCAGTCAGTTGCTCAATCAGTCATTCTGTTAGCCGTCAGGTACCCAACTGCACAGTCAGTCAGTCAGTCAGTTGCTCAATCAGTCATTCTGTTAGCCATCAAGAACCCAATTGCACAGTCAGTCAGTTGTCAATCAGTCATTCTGTTAGCCATCAAGAACCCAAGTGCACAGTCAGTCAGTCAGTCAGTTGCTCAATCAGTCATTCTGTTAGCCGTCAGGAATCCAACTGCACAGTCAGTCAGTCAGTCAGTTGCTCAATCAGTCATTCTGTCAGCATCTCAAGAACCCAATTGCACAGTCAGTCAGTTGCTCAATCAGTCATTCTGTTAGCCGTCAGGTACCCAACTGCACAGTCAGTCAGTCAGTCAGTTGCTCAATCAGTCATTCTGTTAGCCATCAAGAACCCAATTGCACAGTCAGTCAGTTGTCAATCAGTCATTCTGTTAGCCATCAAGAACCCAAGTGCACAGTCAGTCAGTCAGTCAGTTGCTCAATCAGTCATTCTGTTAGCCATCAAGAACCCAATTGCAGAGTCAGTCAGTCAGTCAGTTGCTCAATAAGTCATTCTGTTAGCCGTCAGGTACCCAACTGCACAGTCAGTCAGTCAGTCAGTTGCTCCATCAGTCATTCTGTCAGCAGCTCAAGAACCCAATTGCACAGTCAATCAGTCAGTCAGTCCGTTGCTCAATCAGTCATTCTGTCAGTAGGTCAAGAATCCAACTGCACAGTCAGTCAGTCAGTCAGTCAGTTGCTCAATCAGTCATTCTGTTAGCCGTCAGGTATCCAACTGCACAGTTAGTTCTTTAATAGTACTGTAAGTTGCTCATTCAGTCAGTCATTCAGTCAGTTATATAACCTGTCGTTCCATCGGCCAGTCAGTTAGTCAGTCAGTCAGTCAGTCAGTCAGTAACTAGTTCCTCAGTCAGTCAGTCAAAATGGTTTGTTGATTAGTTAGAAATATACTAAGCAATTTCTTTAAAAAATCAGTGATCATTCAGTCACTTTATGAAACTTTAAACAAACAGTTCTGTTGATCTGGTTTACTTAAGAGCTGGATTAAAACACAAAACATACAGCACTTACATTACTGAAGATAACAGAGGCTCTTGGCTCATGAAGGTCCTTGTCCAGTCTTTCTGTGGCATCTGATCTGGAAACAAAAGTTTAAAATATTCAATGAAGCTCATCAGTTATTTTCAGAACAGACTAATTTCCCATTAAAGTCAAACCTTGCTTTATAGACCCCACTTAGTTCGGAAAGCTTATTAGTACAGACAGTTTGCTTTGTCCCTAGGGAAAGAAACCCTTAATCTTTCCCTAAATTCAACCTGCTCAACACAGACAACTTGTTATTATGATTCACTTAGTGCCCATATTAAAAAGGTTTGGCTGCATCACATTTTGATGAATACCAGTGTGCAAACATGTTTGAATAATTTACCACATATAATTAAAACAAATTAATACCCACCCCTTGACTGTACTAGCAAACAGTACTCGTCCCTTAATAACAGTCCCCTCCTCTCCTTACACAGTCAGTCAGTCACTCAGTCAGTAAGTCAGTCTGTCAGTCAGGTAGCCAGTCAGCTAGACAGTGACCTTTTCAGCTCAGTCAGCCAGTTGGTTGCTTGAAGTTAGTCAGACACTTGGTGGGGTGTTCAATCAGTCAGTCATTCTGTCAGGTTTTCAATCAGTCATTTCATCAGCCAGTCCGTCAATCAGTTAAACAATCAGCCAGTAACTCAGGTACTCAGTCATTCAGTAAGTTAGACAGTTAGCCAGTTACTGAATTGCTCAGTTATCTAGTCAGCTGATTAGTTAGTAAGTAAATTGGTCAGCTTCTCAGTCAGTCAGTTGTTCAGTTTGTATGTCAGACAGTCACTTCACTACTGTTTCTTAGTTAGTAAGGCAGTTGCTCAGTTAGTCCTGAGTCAGTCAGTCAGAAGGTCAGTTACCTAGTTTGTCAGTTTGTCAGAAAGTCACTTAGTTGGTACATGTAAGTCAGTTGCTCACTAAGTCAGTAAGTAACTGTTACTTAGTTGATTTGTCAGTCTGTCAGTCAGGTAGCCAGTCAGTTCATCAGTATGTTGCTTGGTCAGTCAATCAGCCAGTCAGTTAACTAGTCAGTAGGTCCATAAATCAGTCAGTTACTCAACAAGTCAATCAATGAGTCAGTCAGTGAGCACGTCAGTCAGTCAACATGTTAGCCAGTCAATCAGTCAATCAGCCAGTCCATCAGTAAGCTAGTCAAATTGACAGCCACACAATTGGCAAGAAAGCCATCCAGTCAGTCAGAAAAGCAAGTCAGCTAATCAGTCAATCAGTTTGCCAGTTTGTCAGTCAACTATAAGTAAGTCATTCAGTAAGTAAATTAGAAAGTCATTAATTAATCAGACAGTCAGTCAACAACAAGTCAGCCATTTTGTCAGTCAATGAGTCAGTCAATCACTTAAATAAGTCAGTCAGTCTGTCAGTCAGTCAATCAGTCCGTTAATCCATCAGTTACTCAGTAATATAATCTGCAGTCAGTTGGTTAGTAAGACAGTTAGACAGTCATTCAATCAGTCAGGTAGTCAGTCATGTAATCAGCAAGACAGTCAGCCAATTAGGCAGCTAGTTACTCATTTAGTCAGTTGGTCAATCAGCTAAGGACCACTCAATCAAGGAAACAGTCAATCAGTCAATAAATCAGTTCACTCAAATGCCATCATGTAGATTGCAAAACTATTAATAGTAAATGACTAAAAGAAGAACTTGGCATTATTATGCCAACATTGTAGAACAGCTTGTTCAAAGCAGATCTAATAAGATTTGATTTTCACTGTGTGCATGTGATTGTTTGAAACAATTTTTAATTAAGCTAGAAAGAAAAAACCCAAAGTGCTTAATGCTATCAGTTAAAAACACAAAAAATGAATTTGAAAATGAACAATTTAAAAGTCCTATTTACACATGTTCTACTTGTTGGAAAGTACCGTACACTTTGGCCTCAAACTGTTCTCGAGCTTAAAGCTGTCTTTTATGAAAAGATCAAAACAAACATTCATTGATTTCAATAAATGCATTTAAAAGATATGAGCAATATTTTTAACAAAACTGTTTTATATTCTTCCTTTGAGTTTGGAAATTTTGTTGAATCTCTGTCTTTTCAGTAGTAAACAAGAAATAGCTTGCCAAATCTTAACATCAAGAAGAAGTCAAGTCACTAAAGTAGTGTTTTTCTTTCACTATTACAATATATTTAGACATGTATCTCTCATTTTACAGAAACATTAAATTTGAAAACAATTTTGAATTTGTGTTAAATTAGGCCAGGTATGGCCACTAAAAGTTGATGAAGAAACTGTACACGTCTATCTTACTTTAAACAAGCTGCACAACTTCAGTTTATCTGGTTCACTCAATAGCTGGATTATATTACAAAGCAATCTATACGACACTCACAGTACAGAAGGTAAGCTATAAATCCTGGCTGTTGAAGTCTTGACACATCTGCTGGACAAATCTGATCTGAAATGAAAAATCAGTCATTTTCAATAACAGAAATCGCAGTAATCTTGATTCACATCATGAAGGCATCAAAATTAATGCCTTGTCTTAGCATGGATCTCAGTACATCAGCCAGCCAGTCAAGTCAATTAGTCAGTAAGCTAGCCAGTTAGTCAAGAAGCCTATCAGCCAGTCTGTCAGTCAGTCAGCCAGCCAGTAGACTGTAAAACAGTCAGGTTTTTTCTCATAATCAGTGAAGAAATTGGTAAACCATGCCATAAGAGTCTTACGCACACAAAGCACGCGAGCCTCACAGGCCCATAGGGCCTGTGAGGCGAGAGAAAAAAAAACGTATTTTTAGCGTCTCTCCCCAGGTCTCGCTCTCTGTTTTCAGCCTCATTCCAGACCTTTTGTTTGACTACTCGTGCGTACTTGAATACGCAAAAATAGGGACTGTTTGCAGTCTAGCCAGCCAGTAATTGAACCAGTTGGCCAGTCAATTGGTCAGTAAGCTGGTAAGCAGAGAAGTCAGTAAGTCAGTCAGCAAGGCAGCCACCAGTCAATCAAGCAGTCAGCGGATTAGTTGGAGTTGTGTGAAAGTTAATCAAAATACAATGACTGAGAGTTTCTTATGTAACAAAGGCATACGACAATCCTATCCTATCCTATCCTATACTATACTATTAGTCAGTCAATCAGCAAGTTAGAAAGTCAACCAGCCAGTCAATGAGCCAGTCAGTCAGTCACTCATTCAGTAATTGAGCCACTTAGTAAGTCAGCTAGACTGTCAGTAAATAGGTCAGTCAGTCAACCAGTTTGTCAGTCAGATAATGAGTCAGTTAGTTGGTCAATCAGTCACTCACTCAGCATGTCAGCCAGTCAGTTATATTTAGTTAATCAATAAGACAGTCATTAAGCAGGTCGGCCATTCAGTAAAGTCAATGAGACAGTCACTCAGCAAGTCAACCAGTCAGTCAGTCAACAAGTAGCCTGTCCATCAATAAGTCAGTCAGTTGATTGGTCAGTCAACTGTAAGTCAGCCATTTAGTCAGTCAGTAAGTCAATTATACTATTAAGTCAGTCAGTCAGTCAATCAGTCAGCCAGTACGTCAGCAAATCAGTCAGCCAGTCATAAAGTCAACCATTANTAAGTCAGCTAGACTGTCAGTAAATAGGTCAGTCAGTCAACCAGTTTGTCAGTCAGATAATGAGTCAGTTAGTTGGTCAATCAGTCACTCACTCAGCATGTCAGCCAGTCAGTTATATTTAGTTAATCAATAAGACAGTCATTAAGCAGGTCGGCCATTCAGTAAAGTCAATGAGACAGTCACTCAGCAAGTCAACCAGTCAGTCAGTCAACAAGTAGCCTGTCCATCAATAAGTCAGTCAGTTGATTGGTCAGTCAACTGTAAGTCAGCCATTTAGTCAGTCAGTAAGTCAATTATACTATTAAGTCAGTCAGTCAGTCAATCAGTCAGCCAGTACGTCAGCAAATCAGTCAGCCAGTCATAAAGTCAACCATTAAGTCTGTCAATGAGTCAGTGAGTTAATCAGTCAGTCACTCAACAAGTCGACCAGTCTGTCAAACCGTCAGTCAGTGGGTCAGTTATTAAGCAAGTCAGTAAATCAGTCAGCAAGTCAGTTAATGGTAGTCAGATAGTTAGGCAGTCAGTGAATCAGTCAGTCAGTTAGCCAGAAAATCAGCGAGACAGTCAACCAATTAGACAGTTTGCCAATTGGTCAAACAGTTAAATGAATTGAATGGACCGATCAGTCAGTCAATACATGTAGGTCAGTCAATCAGTCAGCAGCTCAGCCAGTAGGCCAGTTTGTCAGTCCATCAATGAGTCACTCGGTTAGTCAATCAGTCACTCACTCAGCATGTCAGCCAGTCAGTTGGATGACTGTTAGCGGCTAAAATATGTAAATTTTAGACTCTGTTACACAAGTTTTTTAACGATCGTTTAAAAGTACTTTGAGTCATCAAATCCTAGACTATTTGCACTCATTTGGAAGCATATTACTTGTTCTTAGTGTTCCAATACCATTTAGGCATTATCTTTCTGTAATCAGCAAAAACTGGTCGTCTTTATTTCACTAATCCAATTAAGAAAGCAAAATGCAAGAATAAATGCCTCAAAAACATCAGAAAATTCTTCAAGGTGGCACCTAAGCCAGACCTAAAAGCATGTTTTGGTTAAAGATTAATAGCTATTTTGTCAAGTTATGCAATAAAACTTTCAGCACAACGCAATTCAGAATTGAAGGATTCAACTTAAACTTAGTCAAATGTTCAATTTGCATTGCGTCACAGTACCCGCTACTGTCACAGCAAAATCTTCAGTTATTCAAATACTTGCCACTTCTAAGTAAGACATGTTTCATTTTCCCACCAAAACTATATTAAAATTCAATTTTTCCCTTTGCCAATTATATATTGTTCAAAAAGTAGTTCACCAATTAAAAGATACCTTTCCAAGCTTCATTAATTTCCCACTGCCCCGAACATTCGTGTTAAGTCTGTTAATAATTATTCTAAATTAATAGTCAAGACGGAAGAGATATCTTTTCAGAACCAAACCTCTACAAGTTTAAAATGTGGTCCAGTCTGAAAAAGCTGCATTGACCAGAAGTTACTCCGATCCATCACATTATAAAATCGAACATTAGTAGAAAAGTAAATATCCCACTGCTTAATTAAATATGTGTGTACAGGTCAGAAAATGTTTGACCGGTACTTTGGGATAGTACTGGACTGCATACAGCGAATTACTATTTTTCCTTTATTTACCATCCACTGATCAGGTGCCCACATTTTCGAACAAATTTGAATACCTTTGTTTATGAAATTTCAATTAGAGGGTTTCTTCCTTTTACTGACTGTTTCAGGAGTGGTCAGCTTTACTTTTCACCCTCTTAAGGGACAGTCCAGAGTCAAGGCTACATTTGTATCACAGCCAGTTAATAAAGAAGTTAGCACAGGCAAATAATAAAGTTTCAGCATTAGTTTCGAATCATGCAACTACAGCGAAAGTAAGAAAATAAAGTGTGGAAGTTCACACGGTTTCTTCTAACTGATAAAAGTACACAGATGTCAGGACACCATTATGGCTCAACATGAAACCTGTCATATCCATCAAAAAACTGAGGGAAGCAGAGCCAACACTCTCAAGGCACGGTAATCATTGACCTTACGAAAAATCAAGTGGAACAGATGGTGATTTGCTTACATGGGGGGACTCTCATACAAAATTGACGTGGGTGCTCGTCATTTGCAGATTTTGGTGTCACTTAGGGTGTTTGGGACGGAAAGTGACTAAATATGCTCATTCAGGTATCGCTTAAGGCTGTGCATAAAAAATTTGCAAAAAAGCAGTGATGCTGACCTCACAAAAATCTCCTTTAGGGGTCAGTTTAAGCTTGAACCACACCCACATTGGCCTCCTTTAAGGGTTTAATTTTAATTTTCCGACGAGCATCTCGTTCACTTTTATGTGGGAATCCTCCCAGGGATTGCCCACAACATCAGCATAAACACTTGGACAATTTTGGCGGCCACCTTGTTCTTCACATAGAGGTCAAGAAAGGAATATTAGCAACAAGGACAGGAATGTAATGGTTTGCGAAGGTTATATACCCTCTATTTTAAAGAATGGGACCACGTACGTATAAAATCATAAAATCATTTCTAATATCTTTATAGCTAGTTCCTTATTTGTGATAAGATAACGACAAAAGGGCTAATGGGTATTGTCATAATCCTAGTTTCAAGTTAAGACAATGATAGACTCTCTTCGTTTAGCCTTTGGATCATTCTTTTACCCCCCCCTCCCCCTTCTCCCCCTTTATTCTTCCACTGTTAATCAGTGTGACAGGTGCCTGGTTCCATTGGTGTGGGGGCTCATGGCTGGAGGGTGCAGGTTTGCCAGCCATGGGGGCGTAACTCTGTCTAGGGGCTGGCTGTGCCAAAGGTGGAAGCCCCTGGACATCCCGGGCACCCACCTCCACTAAGCGACGCAGTTGTCAACGGTTATTACCTTGTTCTTACAGATGCTTACATTCTACCATGTTAATGATGTAAAAATACATACATCTGAACAATAACTACCTAGGTTAAAAAATAAACTAGTTTAAACAAACTTTTAAAAATAAACTAGGTTTAAAAAAATAAACTAGGTAAAAAAAAATAACTAAAAAATAAATTTGACCTGTAACATCTACATATCAAGATGCCATGACAAAGAATATAGAGATTCAAATACTTAGTATTTATGCTTAAATGATCGATATACCATGCATGTGTTACAGAAATCCACAAACCTTATGAAAAAAAAAAACACAAAAAAAGAGTACAGCGGAACAGTTTTATTTAGTGGTGGTATAAAAAGATTACCAGCGAACACTGTCAGGCTACTCACTTCACTCATTGTCCATCATGGAATTGATAGCATACAGCATAGCACTAGTACTGTGCACAGACAATCAGATTTAAGGCCGGTATATTTATACATCTAATAATTTATACTTACATCAAATTCCTAAACGTATCCAGACAATAACTTAACACAATGTGCATTTCACAGCTTATTTCACTGTTTTAAGAGCAAATAACAATTTACTTGAAAGGAATTTATAAGTACGATACTTATTGTGGCATAGACATGAATAGCGGGTAACCCTATTCTATTTGTTGATTTTACTTCTTTGAACTCTAGTCCATATTTTCTTAATTTTTCTTCAAGGACTACTGTGTACCCTCATCCCACATAAACAGTGTAAAGGTGAATGTGTGAAGGACCCTCCCACTGCAAAATGTAAAAATACTTCCACCTGTCACTAGACAGGAGAAGCATGGTTCTTGTTAAAGTAATGTTTATATCTATAAAACAAAAATGTTCATTTAGAAGGCAACTGTAGTATATTGAATAGCCTTTTCCAGGCATTCAGATTGTGGGGGCAGCCCCCAGTAAGATGTGAGCAGGAAAAAGGGAAAAAGGATGAGGGGGTGGGGGTAGGGAGTCATACATATTTTTTTCCGTCGACCCAATCTACTACCAAGAAGGCCAACAACTGGGAGTCGAAGAAGGGATGGCTGACCGAGACTATTAATACAAAGGTTAGTGGAAAAGTGAAATTAAAATCTTCTATATGCTTAACCTATTTCTGATCCGTTTTCTTGTTGACAAAGTCAAAAACACAGAAAAATTGTCGTATGTAGGATCATGAAGAATTTTTTTACTATCACAGTAGCCGGTGTCACACAATGTGAATTCAGCATCAACATGCAAATTTGAGTCGAATCCTTCAATTCTGAATTGCATTGTGCCGCAAGTTTTAGTCAATGAATCACCACAAGCTGGTCAAACAATCTTTAGATCAGTCAGGAAACCCATAAATCAGTAGGTGGTACAGGACCCAGGTTAGCATAGCTCGATAGTCATTCACAGTCATTTAGTTTTTAGTAATGTCTCATACAGTCATTTTGTTAGAAAATCAGTCATTCCAGTCTGTAATAGTTAAGTCAACTTGTCTCTTGGTTATAGTTACATGTGGGTAGATTGCATGTTTGAGCTTATCCTTAAATTCATAGCTTTGAAGAACTTGGCTTGTATAATGACACAGTTGAACGAGACATACTAAGCTAATCCAGATAGAAATTATGCCTGATCCTATACTGAAGGTATCAAACTAATGTCATCCATATTATATTAATACTTTTGACATGACAGGCTTAAAAACTAATACCTGGCACTTGCCTTAAATTTAGCCTATTGTTTGTGCAATACCCCTATTGTGGATTAACATGAATAAGCCTTGAACAAGCAGGCCCAGTTTAGTTCATCTGGTTCACTCAAGAGCTAGATTCAGGGCTCGAATTTAACTTTTTAGTGCACTTGCAAAGTTTTGCTAGTAAGAATTTTTTTCCACTAGCAAACTGGCGAGATCACTAGCAAATTCTTTCCCTTTGTTGGGGAGACATGGATGATTCTAACTCACAAACGTTTGCTGATGGATATTTTTCTCACTCACAGATTCTCAAAATCACTCACATTTTGCAAGGGCTGCGAGCGTCAATTTCCAGCCCTGAGATTACAAAGTAATAGATACAGCACTTACAGTACAGAAGATAGGCTCTAAATCCAAGGGCTGCTGAAGTCTTGATTCACTCCTGAGGCATCTAATCTAAAATTATTATACATACTTTATTTAAGGTATCATAAGAAATAAAATACAAATAATACCCTAAAAAGGAAGTTTAAGAGGTTGACCCTATGTAAATAAACTTTAATTAGGGGAAAGGAGGATCATTTTATTTTACTCTTGCCCCTCTACCAAGATATAAATAATATTATTTGGGAGTCTAGTATAATGTAGATACAGAGCAAATCTCCTTGTCTTCTACATATATGCCTTGAGCATTAAAATAATTAATTGACTGAACCTGTTTTTAAGCTTTTCAATATTTTCTTATTTCACAGGACATCATATATTTTTATTTCCAGACTCCTAAATTTATCCCGATCAGTAGGACAATACTGTGTTAGTCAATCAGTCAATCAATTGACCCTTCAATCAGTAGGCCATCACTTGTGTTAGTCACTCAATCAGTCAGTCAGTTAACCCTTGCATCAGTAGGACAATAATGTGTTAGTCAACCAGTCAATCAATTGACCCTTGAATCAGTAGGCCATCACTTGTGTTAGTCAATCAATCAGTCATTCAGTTGACCCTTGCATCAGTAGGACAATAATGTGTTAGTCAACCAGTCAATTAATTGACCCTTGAATCAGTAGGCCATTACTTGTGTTAGTCAATCAATCAGTCAGTCAGTTAACCCTTGCATCAGTAGGAAAATACTGTGTTAGTCAATCAGTCAATCACTAGACCCTTGAATCAGTAGGCCATTACTTGCGTTAGTCAATCAATCAATCAGTCAGTCAACCCTACTAACAGTAGGTCAGTACTTGTGAGAGTCAATCAATCAGTCAGTCAGTTGATCCTTGAATCAGTAGACCAATACTTGTGTCAGTCATTCAATCAGTTAGTCAGTTGACCCTCATATCAGTAGGCCAGTACTCACGCTAGTCAATCAGTCAGTCAGGTAACCCTCGTATCAGTAGGCCAATACTTGCGATAGTCAGTCAATCAGTCTGTCAGTTTACCCATGTATTAGTATACCAATACTTGTGTTTGTTGTTCAATCAGTCACTCGATCAGTTCACCCTTATCAGTCAGTCAGTCAGCTGATTCTTGACTCAGCAGGCAAACACTTGCTTTAGTCATTCAATCAGTCAGTCAGTTGGCTCTTTTATCAGTAGGTCATTACTTGTTTTAGTCAATAAATCAGTCAGACAGTCATAGTCAATCATTCAGTCAGTCAGTTAGCCCTTGTATAAGTAGGCCAATACTTCTGTTAGTCAGTCAATCAGTCTGTCAGTTTACCCATGTATTAGTAAACCAATACTTGTGTTTGTCGTTCAATCAGTCACTCGATCAGTTGACCCTTAAATCAGTAGATCATTACTTGTGGTAGTCAATCATTAAGTTAGTCAGTTAGTTAACCCTTGTATAAGCAGGCCAACACTTGTGTTAGTCAATCAGTCAGTCAGCCAGTTAACCCATGCATCAGTAGACCAACACTTCTGTTAGCCAATCAATTAGTCAGTCATTCTACACTTGTATCAGTAGGCCAATACTTGTGTTAGCCATTCAATCAGTCAGTCAGTTAACCCTTTAATCTGTAGGCCAGTAACTGTGTTAGTCAATCAATCAGTCAGTCAGTTACCCCTTGTATCAGTAAGTCAGTACTTGTGATAGTCAATAAAATCAGTCAGTCAGTGAACCCTTGTATCAGTATGCCAGTAATATTATTGTGTTAGTAAATCAATCGGGCAGTCAGTCAGTTGACCCTTGAATCTTTAGGCCAATACTTGTGTGAGTCATTCAATCAGTCAGTCAGTTGACTCTTTAATCAGTAGGCCAATATTTGTGTTTGTCAATCAATCAATCAGTCAGTTGACCCTTGAATGAGTAGGCCAATACTTGTGTTAGTCAAATAATCAGTCAGTAAATTGCCCCTTCAATCAGTAGGCCAATACTTGTGACAGTCTTTGAATCATTGAATCATTAAGTACTTCAATACTGTACATGCTAGTCGATAAATCAGTCAGTCAACTCTCAGTGAGTCCATTCTACATATGATATTGTAAGTTAATCAATGAGTCAGTCAGTCTGTTAATCCTTGCCCCAGTAGGCCACCAGTGAGCCCTCATTTGTACATGTAACATCCATAAATAATCAGTCTGCCAGTCACTCAACCCATGATCAGTGACGAGTCATTTTCTGCGACCACACCTGAGTCAATCAAAGTCATTAATTAATATTGTTAAAAAATCAGTCAGTCAGTCAGCATGTTAACCCTTAAATAAGTAGGCTACTCATTGAGTCAACACTAGCTAGACAATCAATCAGTTGATCAGTCAGTTAACCCTAGAATTGATGGTGGTACAAGACTCTTGAAATACATGTAGCTACGCTGTAGTTAGTCATTTTCATTTTTGTTTTCAGTTAGACTTCTGCAGTCAGTCTGTCAGAAAATCAGTCATTAAAGATTCCAGTAAATCAGTAAATAGATAAATCAAATTGTCTCTTGGTTAGTTACATGTGGGTAGATTGTATGTCTGAGCTAAAGGATTACCCTTATAATTCATAGCTTTGCACAACTTGGCTTGTATAAGTGGCACAGTTGAACAAGGAATACTAATGCTAATCCAGTATAAAAGTTATACCTGGCTCTACGCTGGAGGCATCAAACTAGTGATCTCCCATACTAATTGGATAATAAGATATGACAGGCTTAAAATAATACCTGGAGCATGCCTTAAACTAAGCCATATGTTTGCTTTATCAGTTATCCTGAACTAACATGAATAAACCTTGATCAAGCAAGCCCAGTTTAGTTTATCTGGTTCACTTAAGAGCTAGATTGCAAAGTAATATGTACAGCACTTACAGTACTGAAGATAAGCTCTAAATCCAGTGGCTGCTGAAGTTTCGGTTCACTCCTGGGCATCTGATCAACAGAGATTTCAAAGAAAACTTTCTATTATTACCATCAACTGTACTGTGGAACCAGTTAATATGGAAACTAAGGAGACACGCCAGACTATTCATATTATCTGGGTGTCTGTATTAAGCAGGTTCTCAGAAAAAAGCACCCCGGACACACATTTCTTCGATCTAGAGACTAACGCACGCATTTTAGCGAAAAATCATTGCCTAATTTTTTAGCAGTGACTGTAGCAATTCACATTAAAGAAACCTTAAAATCAACTATTACAGTTTCAGACTAAGACGATATTTTAAGAACTGTTATGGAATTCAGTGTACAGCAATAGAATCATAACTTAACTTTGTACTGACACTTTTGGTTTGATCTTGACTTTGTCTCAGTCAATAAAAACGTAATAAAGACATTGACCAATATTCAGCCATTTTGACCTCACGCTTGGTCAGTAAGGCATAATCCAGTACCTTATATATGTTACCATGGCAATAATAGAATGACAATTAAATTATTTTACCTCACAAACGCAATGTCCAATAGATATATTTTTCCGTGTCAAATTATAGATTTATACTAGCAACCAGTCAATGATAAACACTTACAGTGAATGATAAACACTCACAATCCATCAAAACTGTGTTCTGCCACCTTAACCTTATTTTAAAATGACTGTCCTCTTTCCCATTCGACCAGAGGCCTTATACCCCTCTCCCTTGCCTAGTTACTGGTATATTCAATAGAAATGACAGAAATTTAAACCTTAGAATAGTTGTATAGAGATAGGGAGCAGAAAAACCCAGAAATTTACCTTTGCAATGACAACATCCTTGAAAGGCTAGGAGACTTTGAAGTTTGGACACGGCGCGCTTTTACAATTATTTGTTGACTCAGTTGAATAAACGAACTCCTTCCCTTCGAAATATAAAATAAGGTAACTCTTGCAAAAGAAACAATATTCACTTGGAATCATTTGCTCTCAGAAACGACTACAACAAACCTTTGGAAGAAGGTAAGAAGGCGCCGCCATCTTTGAATTCTGTGTTAGTTCCCAATGCCCTCACGATGTGCGCGGTCGCGATGTGACGTGGACCCCTTGTTAGTCTCGCTTGCTTTAGAAAAGCGAGACTCTTAAAATGCACTCGTTTTTTTTTTTTTGTCGGACCTAGTTTGTAGGCCCCGCGTTCCTAGCGAAGACCGTGGAAACTGGGGATAAGAATCGTGACGACTTTCATTGTATGGAAATGAGTCTCGTGATGAGAATGCAGTTTATTTCGGCAATGACTGAAATGACGCATGTAAGTTTGGCAATGACGTAATTTTCCTCGAATGGAGGCCCTTGATTTTCGTGTAATTATGCACGACATGCAGGCACATCCCCAAGCAGGATGAGAAAATATTATAGCGGGGAAATCCTCAGGATTTTGTGGCTTTTTAAGGCGTTACGTTTCTCAGAATATTGTCGCAATTACAGGAAATGTACGGTTAAATAGATTCACTTTGTTTTATGTATTTAATTGATAGATTTTCGCAGTTGTTACGATGTGAAGTCGTGTTGCTCTTCAAAAATACTTGAGATATGAAGTATCCACTGTCACGTAATTTTTACGTGCGCACGTGCGTAAAATTTGCGTTCGCAAATAAAATAAAGGCAATGTATGAAAGGCTGCACGTACAATTATGTAAGCGTAAAAGTAGAAACTCGCTTAATTTGACGTTTAATCTCAATACTTTATGTCTTACCTCTATTTGATTTACGTGATTAAAATTTACGTGCGTTAACGTGCGGAGCCAAAAACGCATCAGTGGAAATCCACCCTAACGTGTCACGGGTAGCTTTTGAACTTGACTAACCGCACAGTCTACTTGCAGCACTTCATGTCCATGGTTAATAGAAATCCCATATCGAGCTTTTCCGGAACGGGTTGGTCCAAGAATTCTATGGCTTGAAAGCGTTGATTATTTTGGAACAACTGATCACTTCAGTGGTCGAAAAAAAAAAGAATAATCTTAATGAGCAAAACTTCAAGGGTTACTGGAAAATCAGGATCGAGGATCGAGGATCGAGAAATCAGGGATCAAGGATCGGTTAAAAAGAACTCAAAAGTAAAATAAATAAACAAATCGTGGATTAGTGGTGATGTGGGACGCAGTTGATAAATTTCAGAGAACATAACCCCGTTCGCTGTACTGAACGCTAAATTCAAGTAAACTAATCCGAGTCTGTCTAAGTCAGTGACTGTTTTGACGCGAAAATGAAATTTTCCGGGAAAATGAAACACTTTATCCTGGTGATACTGTAATACAAGAAAAAATTTTAACAGTTTTTAATTTTTAACTCGTGGGGACGCGCGAGCGTACCACGAGTTATTGAAGGGAAAGAGATATGCAAATGAGTCACTCGCTCACTCGTAGTACACGGACTTCGTAATTAATCGGGTCCGAACTCGAGAGTGCGAAGATCTATCGCTTCCGAAGAAGCACGCGCTCTTGAAGTTCGGTGGGATCAAATTCTTCGCTGAGCGCGTGCATCGTTCGGCGTTCGCTGCTCAGACTCAGAGTTTTCTTTATGGCAAATTTTCTACAGCACGGTTAGAGGTCTTACCAAATTTAAGACACGTAGGAGTCTTTCAAATGAGTACGATGGTTAACTTGGGGATTGGATTTCAAGAGCCTTTGACTCGTCCATGCGTTAAACTTGACGAGAAATGAGCAATTACTCTTCTGACTCCGAAAGATCACGGGGATATACAAATTCCAGCTTGCTGGAAAGTGATCTGAAAGTAAGAAAATGTCATGCCATGCTATTCTTAAGAACCTGTATGGGCCGAAAATGGATGTGATTTTGACCATTAGCTTCAAAATAACAGCAGAAATCGAGATAAGAAAACATATGTTTTGCCTCCTACTTCGCTGACGAGGTGTATTGGCTTTGTAAAGCACATGTTATTTTGTTCATTCATTGCCATGAAATGCGTTGACATTGTTTTTTCACTATCAATAGGGAGCTTAAGCAAAGACGTTTTTGAGCGACGCACGTCAACCGGAAGTGAGGCCTTCTCCCTTTTTATATGCCTGGACACTACCAAATTTGTATTGCTGAGTTTCTTTTCTCCTATAAAGACGATTTACCCAAGGGTTTCAACCAAACCACAGCCCAATGCTGCAAAAAGTCCACTTCCGGTTGACGTTCGTCGCTCAAAAACGCTGTTGCTTAAGCTCCCTATTGAGGCATTTGGGGGGAATTTTCCGTTATTTGACTAGCCTGCGTAGCAAGCGTTTCCCCGCGAGTTCGTCGAGAACGTCGGGACGAGAGCAAAAAAAAATGAATGAACTTTTGCGCAATGACTCGATTGGAAACGCTTGCTACGCAGGCTATTATTTGACAAGCAAAATAGGGGACGACTTTTGCACACCAAGAACAGCGGTGGAGTGGACCGGGGTGTTTTCCACCGAGGTGGACTGGGTGGAACAGGACAGTTCACGTTTTCTTTAAACTCATCAGCTATGAAACAGTTTTTTTTTTGTTTGTTTTTCAAAGTTTGATCTACATTTTCAAACTTATTTTACTGACAATTAACCCTCTTCTACTAGCATTTGGAATTTTATATTTCTCTGAAATCTTAACTGTAGTGAGTCCTACTCCTACTAGAGTGGAACACCAAAATAGCGCTAACTCGCCCAAAACGCTTCAAAACGGCCTGAGACGCGGCAGACAACAAAGAATACAACAAAGCAATTAATAAGGTAAATCGATTTTAGCTAAAAACATAACATTTTTCTCTCTTTTAAGAAAAACCTTTTGTATCCCATACAAGCCTTCTAAAATAAGCGTTTGTAACACAACACCGCTCGCAAGCAGGGGTCACGTCCGCGTTCTGTTGTGAGCTTAGGCCGCCTGTGTATCAAGCTGCTATGGCAACCTAAGCATCAAGAACGGAGGTTTGCTTTCCGTTTTATCCCCCTCTTCCCCATCCTCTTGCTTCGTCTCATTCAAGTACTGTTGCTTGTGTCGTGTAAATAAAGACAGGATAAATGAAGCCCGAGTTGGAATGACTGACCTCTCCAGGCAGTTCAGTTTGACCTCGTAAAACAATACTTAATTAAACACGGATTAAACAGCATAGAGACGGTCTTAAAACATTCGGTATATCCGGGCTATGACTTCATGAAATATGATAAGTTGCTTGCTGTTTCATCATTTCCACTGGGGTTTCACTCTCTCAAAACGGGCGGTGACGCGACGCACGGTGAGTACAATTTTCACCTTGTTTGCATGTAGAAGGGATAGAATTTGCTTGTCTTCGCCAGTTTAAGGGTAGAACTTGTAATTTTAACAAGCCAGAGGCACTTCAGTACAAACTATCTACATTTATTTCCGTGGTTGGTAGGCATTCGGGGAGATCGACCCCTTGTGCATTGAATGCAGTGGGACATATCATTGTGGATCGTTTCATGGTCGTTCGTCCCCGTATTCGACGGATGAAATTCAATCATGGACAAACTGTTTTCTCTTTTGACAGAAACTAAGTTTAAAGCCTTTATTATTCTACTTTTGTAATACCACAATAAATGATAGTTCAAGTTATCCTTTGCGATATGACGAAATATGTCTTAAGGTAAACTTTATTAAATAGTCCCAAACGTCCCGAGGCTTGGATTCAAATTGAGAACATTTCGCAAAGTAGAGATCCCAAAATATGTCAGGAAGAAAACTTCACTTAAATTTCAACTGTTTTGCAAACTGAAAATATTTTTTGAAAGCACCCAAGCAGAAACTTTCATCTCAAATTGCTTGTGTCTTCCGCGGGTTGCTTCTCGCTTAAGTTGTCTATGTTGAGGGTTTAGAGTATATTTAATGATCTAGGAACGATTTGTTTCGTAAACGTTCAGAGAGATTTATGTCGGTGGCGTTAAGTTATATGAAGGTAACCACCTATGCCATCAGATGTTGAAAGAAAACCATAAGGATCAAGCAGCAGCATATTGACCTTTCGTGACTTTTTTAGAAGTCAAGCTGTAATGCTATCCGTACAAGCAAGCCGCACGACTGGCTAAGGGAAAAGACACGCAAAGAAAATATCACGCGAATATTTAACAATTATTGAGCAAAATATCGTGATTTGTCTGTGGCGAGCAGATCAATAAATTCGGCTTCGGCAAATAATTGATCTGCGAGACACTGACAAATCACGATATTTTACGATAACCGAGTTCAATAATTGTTTTATCATTCGATCACCGAGTTTGTTTTGTAATGAATATCGTCGGGAAGCAAAGCGATCTGCAATTTTCACGCAAGAGCGATCGCAAGAAGGAGAAAAGCACGGTTTCCTGTACGAATGCGCAGAATATTATTTGCAGCCAAACACAGTTGGACGGCATTGCGCATAAGTAGACCATTATTTGTAGGCAGTTATTTGCAGGTCACTTGGTGGGCTCTCGCCCAATGAAAAGAAAGAAAAATTTGCTTCGAATGATAAGTCGTTTTCACTGTCAATAAACACGGCACAAAAAAATAAATTTGAAACCGTCCGGTGGAAGAAGCCAAGAAAATGAAATGTTGCAAAAGACTGATTTATAAACAATTTCTCCAAGTCTCAGGTCTATATGGCCCACAGTTTCAGAGTTGATGCGAAGGATATGAAATAATTCATTTTTGAACTGCGGTTGTAGATGAAAGTGAAGAATGATCATCGCAGTAAATTTTCCAATTTGAAAAATTAAAACAGGCCGGCTGTAATCAAGCCTGCTACTTTGTATTATGGATTTTTTATTCTAGCAGAGCAGGTGACGATGCCAGAGTGAAGTCGCAATGTCCGATCACCTGCCGATTATTCATTATAACTAACCTTAGCTTTGCAAATCAGCAACATGTCCAGCTAATTCTGGCTGTCTTTTCAACTGTAAATTATCCCATTTGTTCATTAATCCTATTCATCCTATTAATCCTATTCAATGTCTGGACCACGTGATGTGGTTAAGATGGACGGCCGTGTGTTTAAGTGCTCCGCGTAGCATTTCGTAAATTTTTTATGTTTAAGTGTTCCTTCTGCTTTTTTCTATTTGTTTTGTTATCTTGTTTCGTGTGTCATATTATGCCTGAGTTATGTACTTGCCTTGTTTTATGTTAGTTTAAATTCTATTTACTGTGTAGTAGTGTCTTCACTGTTATTTAGTCCGTCTATATATAAATCTTGTTTTGGAATATGTCTTCAGCTCCCCCCGCCTCGATTAGTTTATAAGCTATTTGCGGGTGGGAAAGTAATGTAATTAGTTATTGTTCAATTTTCAATAAAATTTGTTGTTGTTGTTACCATTTTTAAAAATGTTTTCTTTCGAAGCACGTGTTCCAAAAAGAACCTAACATAGATTGTAGATGAAACTTGGTACACTGATGTAACGAGTCAAGAAGATGATAAAAAAGTGATAAAAAGTGGGGGTCACCGTGCTCGTTTTCACGTCATAATACTGACAATTACGGCTATTTAGGACCCTTTGGCAAAAACCGCGCGCAGGCCAGAACTAGACAGAAAGGAGAGATTTTTTCGATGATGCTCGTGGTATCGCACTGAATTTGACTTATATCAATTGTTTATCCACTTACGTACCAGAAAAATGCCTTTTAATTGCCTTGTTTTTATTTTTCTCTCTAAAGTAGACTTAATTTGGACACGCGCTATTCGACCCCGTTATAGCTCAATCCACACAATTTAGTAAAATTGCCAAAAACCGAACATAGATTTCTGCCAATTTTTTTCGCATTGGAAAGAATAACTGTTCTTATTAAAATCATGAAATAAAAAATGGGAGTCACCGTACTTGTTTTTGCGGCAGAACTGCAGAAAGTGCACACCAAGCACATTTCCTCCGTTTTTTGAAAGAGGACTGGTTCGAGTTTCAAAATGGCATGTATGGAGGGTGGAGGTGGGGAAGAAAGCATAAAAAATCCGTTTTTACAGAATTTACATTGAGATATCACAGTTAGGATGCAATGTGATATAGATGGCGCTTAAATAAAAATCAAAGTGAGTTAGCACTGACAAGTTTAATATCCACTGTTGAGGTTCTCCGGGAGGAAGTCGAACTCAGCAACACGCGAACTACTTACAATATGCACATTCCCAACAAATTGAGCCTCATCTTGGCAAGAAACAATCGCAAACGAAAGTTCAAGAAGCGTGTCCCTTCAGTCAACTTCATTTTCAAAACGTTACTTCAGCTGCTCTTTTTCACGGCGGCCATCTTGTTATGCGCAGTAAGAGATGCGCAGCGCAAAACCAGCGAATCACCTTAAAGGGTACGACGGGCCGTGGTAACGAGAAGTTATGTTTGTTATTTCCTGTAAACCGATTGGTCAACTTTTGAGAAAACATCCGACATTTCACGACTCCACCGCTAGTTTCTTCGAGAAATGACGTCAGAGAATTGCGATTGCAGAAATTCCATACTGTTGACTTGTCACTACCCAGATCTGGTAATGCTTCTGATTGGTCGTGCCACGAGGGAAATTTGTTTCTCAGACGTCAATTTGTGGGGAAACCAGTGGTGGCGTCGAGTAATGTCGACTGTTCAGTTCTCACAAGCTTTATATTTTACAGTAGGACTACTGCGTGTAACCAGGGCCACTTAGGGCCTGTTTACATGGAGGAAGGGGACCCCAGGTAGGTGAGGTAACCCGCTTTGGTGGGTAACCACACTGCCCACATTATCTCTCATTTTAATTTGACCACGTTTACATGATAGGTGGGGTGACCCCCGCATGTTACCTCACCTATCTGGGGTCCCCCACCTCCATGTAAACAGGCCCTTAGACAAAGTTGACCAATCGATTTATCAGAAAGTTTAGTTGTGGGCCAATTAGCAGCTCGTCAAAAAACAATACTCGAAGCACATTAATTTAACGTGTGTCTGTAAAAAGCCGTGTACCGGATACCTGCGGATGGCGGACGCGGATGGAAAAATGAGGATAACAAAAAAAAACGGGAGAAAACGAGAAATAAAAGGAGGAATGCGAATGGAAAAACCCCTGAACGAAGAAAGAAAAACAAATACAAAATACAAAAACAATTTATGGTTATCTTCTGCTAGTCAAAAGCGGAACTGTATCTCGAGGTCAAGGGTTCATTTTTCAGGTTTTTTTACGCAAACACATAAATTGCGTTCACAACTGCGAGGATCATTCTTCCTTTGATTTCATTTCCGCAGTTCTTATATATATATATATTATTTATTTCATATACATCTGTCACAGGTATCTATATTATAAATGTCCGACAGAAGTCTATTTCACTGGTTACCATGAACGCGTGGCAGTACTCTTCATCATGGAGTTGGAAGGTTACTGACTACTAATAGCCGAATATCTCTATTTTTTTCCCTTCTGTGAGGCCAAATCACACCTTTACACTTTTTAATACTCCATACTTAACTGTAACTGGTAGACGTGTTTGAGCGCTACGAAATCTACAAATATCACTTTTTATATCGGTCCGGTCTAGGTCAGCGATACAGATAACTGACTTTAAGATGAGTCGAAAATTTCGATTCCTTCGCATTAGAGTTTTACGTTGACATTATCCTTTCATCATCCTTAGAAAGATAAATTCTACTACAATGGAGGACAAAAGAACTTGGAACTGTGTGAAAAAGCCCTTCCAAGCAATTGGTACGTAAGACCCTGCTCCTGACGACAATTTTTTGTTCGGCTTTGGGTTCATCCCGTCGTCCCCCCAATTCCCCCAGCAATGTTGTGGCCAAAAAAAACCATTCATTTCCACCCATTTTGCTCCAAATTCAACTTTGTTTGGGGTGGGAGGGGAGGGGTCGCTAGTTTTAGTAATCTCACGGGAAAGGTCCCAACATTTTTTAACTCCATTGTAGTTATAACTGCAACATTATTAGCAGCAGCAGCAAAAAAGGTTCAGAGTGTGTGCCAGTGCACAACCGTCTGGTAGGGTCAGTGCAACTGGCTCTCGCACATAGCGTCTAACCCATTATGAGGCGGGGACTAAGGCTTATTTCCTCGGGCTTATGAGGCATATTTCTACAGCAATGTCTGCTTATAGGCTTATAGGAATGAATATTGGAGCGATGGTTAATTGAAATTCCGAGACTAAAAAATAACAATTAATGTCATTATTTCATGCGCATCATGGGAAATGCATTTGCAGCTTAATTATCTATTAAGGTTTTTGTTACGTATCGCGGAAAAAATATACCCTGTGCATTGAGACGCTACTTCAGATAATCCTTTGTTTATCTTATTTTTTCCCCTTCCTTTGGCCAGATTCTGCTATGGACAAATCATTCCCCGAAGCTGTGCAACAATACGTCGTATCGCTAGCCGTATTTATTGGAAAGCTCGTTGCAGATGTTCTTATCGCCACCAATCGTATTCAGAAAGGCATCGAATTTTATAAGGAATGCTTGGTTCTCCTGAGCTCTGTATTCTCTGAAAAATTAACGAATAGAATCCCTTTTTTCGAGATAGTGTTTTCTATTAAATTGTTGAAAGCGTACCGTCTCATTGGTGATCACAAAAGTGCTATAGAGTTTGGAAGAAATCGCCTGGATGTACTCCGCAGCAGTGGCAAAATAAACTACAAAGAAGCTCTATTTGTATTTCTGTTTTTAATGGCAGAGCTTTATGAACAGCAAGGTAATAACAGGGAAGCAAAAGGGCTTTTCGAGGAAACACTCGCCATCATGAAATTAACTGATAACAGAAAAGGACAAGTCACATGTTATCTAAAACTAGGAATAGTGGGTCTGTCACTCGGTGATTATAACATGGCTAAAGAATGTTTTGAAAAAGGCTCTGTTATTGTAAGAGAATTTGACAATAAAAGAGCTGAAGCCTGGTTCAACGAAAATCTGGGAACTCTATACTGGTCGCTGCATGAAACAGAGAATGCTAAAAAGTCTTTCGAAAAAGCCCTTGTGATGAGAAAAGTAGCAGGCGACAGGAACAAAGTGGCAGAAAATTACGTCATTTTAGCACACATTTTTCAATCTCTCTGTGATTACGACGAGGCTAAAGAATATTTTGAGAAAGCACGTACTATTTTTGAAGAAGTCTACGACAAGAAGAACGAAGCATCATGCAACTTAAAGCTAGCACATGTTTGGACCCAATTAGAGAAGTATAACTATGCTATAAAGTATTACCAAACTTCTGTGGAGATACATAAAGAAATTGGGGACAAGAAAACCGAAGCTATTTGCTACGGTAACATGGGAGCAGTCTGGAAGACTCTGGGTGAATATCGCAAAAGTAAAGAGTACCATAAAAGAGCACTTTCAATCAATCAAGAAATTGGTCACAGGGAAGGAGAAATGGCAGATTACATACATCTTGGAACTTTATGTTGTTCAATCGGCGACTGTTGCAAGGCTAAGGAATATCTTTTCAAAGCACTTGCAATCGCAGAGGAAATCGAGAACAAGGAAATGGAAGCCTCGTGTTACAGGCACATAGGAACTGTTTTTAATTTTCTCAGTGAATTTGCAAAGGCTAGAGAATATCTTCAGAAAGGGCTTGTGATTAGAGTGGAAATTGGCGATAAGAAAGGAGAAGCAGAGGATTACAGAAACCTCGGACACACGTTTCACGCCCTTGGCGATTTCGCCGTGGCAAAACGATATTATGAAAAAGCAATTGCAATAAATAAAGAAATCGGCTATAGACAAGGAGAGATTAAATGTTACTGTCGCCTGGGAGATGTACTGACTTCTTTCGGAGAGAAAACTAAGGCAATACAGTGTTATGAAAAAGCTCTTGCAATAAGCAAAAAAGTAGGTGACAGAAGTAGTGAGGCATCATGTCACGAACTCCTAGGAAAAGTCCCTTTTTATTCCGCGGGTGGATCTTACACGGGTAAACAACATTGCGAGGACGCAATTGCTATCAATAAAGAAATTGGCAGTAGACGAGGGGAGGCTTCATCTTACGAAAGCCTAGGAGTCGCCTCTCATTTTCTCGGAGCCTATACTAAGGCCAAGGAATATCATGAGGAAGCTCTGGCAATAAGAAAAAACTATGGTGACAAAGGAGGTGAAGCTTTATCTCATGAACACCTAGGAGATGTCTTTCTCGCCCAGGCTGAATATGCCTCGGCTAAAGAACATTATGAAAACGCAATTGCGATCAACAAAGAAATTGGTCAGAGACAAGGAGAAGCCGTGTGTCATGGAAAGCTAGGACATATACTTAATTTCATCGGAGAAAAAATAAAAACCAGAGAATGTAATGAGAAAGCTCTCGCAATCAGAAGGGAAATCGGTGACAAAGTAGGTGAGGCAGAATGTTACCTAAACCTGGGCCTTGTCTTTCATTCCTTGGGTGAATATGCCACGGCTAAAGATTATTATGAAAAAGCAATCACAATTCATGAACAAATTGGTGCCAGAGAACGGGAGGCCATATGTTATATAAACCTCGCGAGGGTATTAAATTTCTTAGGACAAAAAGCAAAGGCCAAAGAGTGTCATGAGAAAGCTCTTGTAATCGGTAAGGGAATCGGTGACAAAGTTGTTGAAGCATCATGTTACGAGAACCTAGGATTTGTCTTTGAGTCTCTGGGTGACTATACCGCGACCAAAGGTTATCATGAAAAAGCACTTGCGTTATATAAGGAGATTGGCTTCAGAATGGGAGAGGGCGCATTTTGTCGAAGCTTAGGACAAGTGTTTCATTCTTTCGGAGAGAATTCTAAAGCCAAAGAATATTATGAGAAGGCTCTTGTGATCGCAAAAGAAATCGTTGACAAAAATCTGGAAACATTGTGTTACAGAGGACTAGCCAATGTCTTTCGGTCCCTGGGTGAATATGCCATGGCAAAAGAATTTCATGAAAAAGCACTTGTGATGTGTGAAGAGAATGGCTGCAAATCGGAAGAAGGCCAATCCTATAAAAGCTTAGGATCTTATTTTTTCTCTCTTGGAGAGTATACTAAGGCCAAGGAATATTACTGGAAAGCTCTTGAAATCATGAAAGAAATCGGTGACAGACATGGTGAGGCATCGTGTTACGAATGCCTAGGAAGTCTTTTCCTATGCCTGAAAGACTATTCTATGACTAAAGAGTTTTATGGAAAGGCAGTCACACTGTATAGAGACATTGGAAGCATTGAGGGTGAATTAAAGGCCAATGGCAAACTCTCTTTGGTGCTGCTGGCTGAAGGCAGAATTCATGATGCTCAATCGCATCTCTTTACCAACGTTCATAACTGCGAGAAAATGCAAAGTTTCATGAAAAACAATGAACGCTTTAAGATATTGTTTTTTGACCAGTACAATCATTTCTACCAGTCCCTTAGTTGTTTGCTTTGTATCACTGGGGATCTTTATAAAGGTCTCGACGTTGTAGAGCTTGGACGAGCCAGAGCCCTGGCCGACTTGATGTCAGCTCAGTACTCTGTGGAAGAACAAGTTAATGTATTCAGTCATCTGCTCGAGGCCAATGGTGCTGCATCCATCACGAAGAAGGAAAGTAGTTGTGTTTGTCTATACATTTCCAGTTTTAAACAGACGTCGTTGTTTTGGATTCTTAAAGAAGGAAGGATAATAGGTTTCCGAAAAGTAGACATTAATGAATGTTTAAATAACAAAGCAACAGTAAGATATGTAGAAGACATGTTTGGAGACAAAGTCTACAGAACGTTTTACGTCGTAGCTCCGGAGCTGTGCGAGAATCAATCGTATTTGACATCAAATGCTGACCATCCCGAGCCTATATCATACCACACAGCATCACGCCTGATAGAAGTAGACGAGAAGGACCAGCAGGTGTACCCGGACCCTTCTATTTTTCAGAGACTTTCAGAATCCGAATTGTTCCTTCTTTGACAACTCTAAACCTCATTCACAACAGTCCAGCAGATTATCACAGTCAGACTGGAGCACTGATAGTAGGTGATCCTGACGTTGGTTGGGTGCTCTACAAAGGCAGTAAGGTGTATAGATCGTCATTGCCATCTGCAAGAGAAGAGGCAAGGATGCTAGGACGAATTCTTGGAGCTCAAACTTTACTGGGAAAGGAAGCAACAAAGCAGGCGGTTCTTCACAGCATACATTCTAAGAGTCTTGTACATTTTGCAGCCCACGGTAACCCCAAAACCGGAGAAATTTATCTTGCTCGGCCAATTTCCATAGACGGAACTCCACAAGAAGACGACTACTTATTGACAATGGCTGATATTTCAAAGGTTCGACTGCGAGCCAAGCTGGTAGTCCTTAGTTGCTGTCACACTGCAGATGGAGAGATCAGAGCTGAGGGAGTGGTTGGAATGGCTCGCGCGTTCCTAGGATCTGGTGCACGCTCTGTGTTGGCGGCACGGTGGGCGATAGACGACAAAGCGACAATGCATTTCATGTTTCGTTTCTACTATCACCTTGTTCGTGGGGAAAGTGCTAGTGAATCTCTTCACAAGACAATGAAGTGGATGAGAGCTGGCCCTTTTTCGGGAGTGCGACAGTGGGCACCGTTTATGCTTATTGGAGATAACGTGACCTTTAATTTCAACAAGAAGAGGTATGCATATGAAAAAACAATCGACCAATTTCTAAATTATTAAAACTAAGATTCATATCTGACACCGAGTCTAAGCGGGAATACAACTAAAAAAATGGCATCGATATTCATGAATAGATAATTCACCTATTCCGTCTTATTCACCTCAGCCTCGGAGTTAAATATGAATTTTGATAATTCGAAACTGGCCTATTTGACTTCTATTACCCGCTAAGGAGTTCAAATCAAAGTTGTTGTCCTTGGATCTAAGCTTATTTTGCTTTGTTTTGTACCTTTTTCCATATACAAGGACAAGGGGGAATAAAAATATGAACCAAGAATAGACTGAAACTGCAACACGCACACACCCACTGAGAACTCAGTGCCTACGACCTCTGTTTTCAAACGTAAGCACAGAAAACGGGCCTGTAATCCACCAGAGAACTAGAAAAGACTTTCTATGAATATTGCTTCTTCTTCCCTAGACCGTCCAAACAGTTATTTAAAACTTGAAATTATGACCCCGTTTTCAGCAACAGAAAAGTGAGCGTTTAGTATCGTAGTTGCATTGAATTTGAGGTAAGCCAAGTTTCTTTCTTGCCTACATGAACTGTGCGGGCGACACTCTTCAGGAACCATACTTCAATTGGGATCTAGCGAACATTACTGTGCAAATTGAAACTGCCAACTTAAAACTAGCATCGCTGAGAATCATTGGCATTTAGCATTTTAAACCAACGTAAACCTGCTAAGTGTTCTGCAGTCTGCTACAGACCCGTTTCTAGTGTCTTCACACAACGCTAAAGTGGGGAGGAGCGTGACGACCCTAAAAACGGCTGTGTAGCAAACTAAGTGTTCTGACGCATGTTGGTTACGCCAATCGCCACCTGCACATCTCCCATAATGTACCTTATTTGTCCCCCAAAAATTTTGCGTAAGCATTGTTTTCAATTTCTCTTGGGATGGCTGTAATACCCAGGAGAAATGAAAACAGATGTTTCGCAAAATTTTGGCGAGCAAATAATGTGCATTATAGTAGCTGTGCAAGTGGCGTATATACATATAGCTTAAGTTTAAAACGGTCACCGTCAGTAATTGTTGCTTTAATTCATGTCTCAACAGAATGGGATCGTTTCACGTGGCTCCCGAGAGTAAGTGAAGACGAAACCCTGCCACAGAATGAACAGTCAAAGAAACGACTCCCGTAGCTGGATTTGATTTCGCATTTAGTGTAAAATTGTGCGACTTGTTTGAACGGTAACCGCGTTTGTGATCGCTTGTTGTACCGTGATTGGCGTAGTGACCTTGCAGAGTAATTTTCAAGGAGTTATAATAACTCCTCTAGTGAGGCTAATTTAACTCCTCACAGTGGAGTTATTTTTTGGGGAGTTGTTTTAACTCCAAAAAGGAGTTCAAAGAACTCTTGTTCAGGAGTAAAAGTGACGCCCAGATATTGAGGAGTTAAAATAACCCCCAAAAAGGAGTTATCCTGTACCTAAAATTTTTACTCCACTTTCAGAGATGAATTAACTCCAAAAAGAGTAAAACAACCCTTGTAAGGAGTAAAAGTAACCCCATTTCGGACTTATTTTAACTCCACACTGAGAGTAAAAAGAACTCTTTTTCAGGAGTGAAAAAGGCCCCAAATTCGGAGTTAAATTAGGAGTTAAAATGACCCCCCAAAAAGAGGTTATCCTGTACCTAAAATTTTTACTCCATTTTTGGAGTAATAATAACTCCCTTAAAATTACGGTGTGCAAATTCATCAGGGGCACCCAACGACAGTTTCCTCCTAAATACATTGACAACACTTTTTAGGCTATCCAGAGTACTTTTAGATATGTAGAAAAAAAATTGTAAGTGGCGCTATAAAATTTGTATCTGTTCGGCCATTCTAGCGAAACTTGAGTCTTTTCGAAATTATAAGGTCTTGAGTATTATTTTCCGGGAAATTTTAGATGCAATTTGACGTTTTATGAAAGTGAAACATTTTCTGCTACCCCTCTCCATCACATTTTTGAATCCGAAAATGTTAGGTTTTTTTCTTTTTCTACGAAAAATAGCCTAACTTGGGAAGTGAAATGTGAAATTTAAACTTTAGAAAATTGTAAAAATTCATTAGATAAGCTTCGAAAATTGAAAAATTTCGGACGAGGAAGTTTTGACAAACAATCTTGGACAAAATGGATGGGAGATTGCTGTTCCATTTTATTATGTCCAAGATTGCAATCTTTAAACAAATATATTTTATTTTGTCCAAGATTGTTAAGTTTTGAGAGCAAAACCAATTATCAGCACTGGAGCACGCGTACTAACCTCACGCATGCGCACAACCAAATCACCCTGGAAGTGGCAGCTATATATGGCCAGCTGTTTCTCCCTTATTGGACCTTATTGGAGCTCATCAGCATGTCGGGTATAAGAACGGGCGAACCCGCGTCTCAAAGACCCTTTACTTCCGAGTCGAGTGCAAACGTCAGCTCCACCGTAGGTTTTGGGTTGAGATATTAGTCTCACCTGCGTAGCAAGCGTTTCCAATCGAGTTATATATTAGGCGAAAATTGGAGAGAGAGCAGCAAACGAAATCGCGCGGAAAGCGTGCTACGCAGGCTAAGAAAAGTCCAGTTGCACCTGAGGCTATTCAGAGTAAGATCAACCGGCCTATATGCTTGCAGAATGCGGTATTGAAACGTGTAATTAGCCATTACCTAAACGAACAGGGAACTGAATACAAATAGCCGAACTTATCCATTGAATCCTGTTAGCGGAAAGTGGCAAACATTCTTTTACAATATTTCTCGCACCTTGATTGGGCGAGAGTCATTGTCTACGAAAGTATCTAGACCACTGAAATGACGTTATGATGGCACAATTTCTTATATCCTGTCTCTTGGGCGCAATTTGCCTCAAACCAATTTCACCGGAAATACAACTGTCAATGCAATGCTATGTCATTATTGTGATAAAAGAGAATATAATTTTCCATGAGAGTCTCTTGCTTCAAGCAAAGACATAGTACTTTCTCAAATGGAATCTGTTTTCTGGGGTGGGACAGGCCTGATAAGCAGCCCCTGTTTGAGTGATTATTAAAAGCTGGCTTAACTGACTTCCCTCTTTTTTCAAATTTAATTTTGGACGCTTTTTCATGTGGCAGGGCAGGAGCGTAACGTCCATATACGCACATAAGCCTTGCCTACATGTACAGCTAAAATATGGGAAAAAAATATTTTTTTTTATTTCCGGAAAATGCATTTGTTTATCATTAAATCGGGATGACAGATACCTGTTTCGCCCAATATTGGTGTGTTTTTGTTTAGTATTTCCTTTATCCATTATTCCATAATTCTGACAGCGTCACTGGCCTTTTTCCTACCGTAAACACCGTATCGACACTAAAATTTACAACTAACTACTGCATTTTCCTGCTTATTAATTTACCTAGCCTGCGTAGCATGGCGGTTTTGTCCAGCCGGACGCAGGAGCGGCGTAGCCGCGAAATTCGCGCGCTTCAGAACGAGCGGCGAAGCCGCAAGAAAAATAAAAACCGCCTGCCCGGATTCGTGGCCTTTTCAACTGCCGCCCCCTTCAACTCATTGACATCCTGTTGACAACTTGTTTGGTTTCAGTTTTCCCAGCCAATCAGAAATAAAGTGTTGACAGCCTAAACACGACACAAAAGCTCGGGATATAGTGTAAAACGTGACCTTGGCCGGAATTGGAGTTTGCTTGAACAAACACAGGTTTTTTCTTTGTGGCTATCTCGCGCATAGGTGACTACACTGCGTTCTAAACTTGACTGAGTAGATCTTATTTTTGCTGCACTAAGTCTTACATTTATTTAGAGGTCATGAAGTTGGTATGTTTAATCTGTATTGAGTAATTATTTCCTGTGGTTAATGTTATTTTCGCTAATTAGAATTTGTTGATCTCAGATGCAGTTGTAAAGTACTAATTTCTTTGACCACTCTTAAAGCCTAAAGCTTTTTATTACGGCTAAATAAATATTTTAGTTTCTTTGGTCTTTTCCGACTAAAATGCCTGGATCTGGACAACTACAAACCAAGGAGCCTTGGTTTGTAGTTTCTTTGTCACTGCTTTGTCCGTGAATGTTTTGACGCTGGACCCGGCTTTTTAAGTGTTGTTTGCAGGATGTTGTATCTTTACGTATAGCGCGATCTTCAGATTTGAGTTGTAGCTTAAACTTAAGCTACACCAAGCAAAAAAGTATGGAGAATTACGCTGTGCGTCTTTCTTCTACTGTATGCGATTCATCGACCACAATCGCGGAGACCGTTCGATGTATTGCGCCGGAGTGCGTTATTCTGTAACACCGAGTAATAGAGAAAATTGAGGTGAACTTTCTCGAAGCACTGAAATTTACTGTTTCCGTCATAAGGTCCATTGCTTTACAGCTCAGTGACAACATTTCAGTAATCTGGTCGTCTATAGTACTTTTTAGAGGGGAAATTGTGATCATACAGGTTTTCGATGAGGATATTTCTTCTTTGGCCATAGCAAAGACAGTAAAGATCATGCTCTTGCCAAATCTTGTTGACAAAATTTCCATGACATCTCTCCTTTGAAGAAGACTGTAAATGGCCTCAAGGCTCCCCTCTTTAGGCTTCAAGTCCTTCAATACAATTGCCCTGTTTTCCCGTCAAATATTCAAGATCGACGACGCTCCGGTCAATGCTTCTTTGATATTTTGATTTTGTTTTGCGGAGATGATTTGTTCAGTCCCTCGAAACTCTCCCATGGGAGATTACCAAAATATTTGATTGACAGGCGAACATTCCGAACCAATCGGAACGATCCGTAGGCTGGCATACGGACCGACTCAAAAAAGCCCCCCGTCCGTGCAGGCGGTTTTTTAAGTTGTTTCCGCCCCAATCTCCTCGCGGTTTCTCTGCCCTCGCCCGCCTTTATTGCTTAGCGCGCCCAACCAAAACCGCCATGCTACGCAGGCTATAATTTACCGGAAATGTCTTGCGAGAAACGCTGGAAATGGCGTTTCCAAGACCCTAAAATTAAAACTTTCCTGGGGGAGCATGCCCCCAGAACCCCCTAAGTTAGGCCGCCCTCGAAGCTTCAACTTTTCCCCTCCGCGAGCGAACACCTTCAAAATCTCACGTTAGACCCCTGCAGGGCCGTTCATTTTTCATCCCAATCCGGAATCCAATCGATCTTAGGCATTTATAACTAGGCCTCTGCTCATTAGAAAATGGCTAATGCAGCCCTAGCAGGGTTTTAGTCCTGTGGACGAAAACTAGTATGGTGTAATCACAGGCGGACCAAGCTCGGTGCATATATTACCACTAGTTTCGATACTGTTTTGCATATTACGAACGATTTAAATACTTTGTATGAGAAACTCAGTATAGTTGTTAAACCGTAGAAATATAGGCATAGATATAGAAATAAATTGTACTTACCTAAACTTGGACCTGTTGTTGCTTTTTCTATGCAACTTGGGCTCAATTCACGGCTATTTTATACGGTTTTGCGGCTCGTTGTTTGTTCGGTGTTGTTTTCCTACACAAAGCGAAACAAGACAGGTGACTATGTGCCGACTCAACTCACAAATCTCTCCCGCATCAGCGAACTGCGCACCCATTCACCATGAAAGCGCCAAATCCTTAAGGCCAGGTCAATTTCTTATTCCTTCCGCTCGTCATCGGTATTGCGATGTGTTTTTGTGGGAATTTTTTTTCAAAGTTTTTGGTTCTGGGCAATCTGACGTGCACTAAGGAACCTCGATGCATCGATGACTACGTGTTGCATGGTGAACGCGAACATTGTATACAGCTATTTCCAGAAAGGCGGTCGGAAAAAGTGCACCCACAATCCCGAAAGGTATTGGGGGTGATTGTCGCGTACGCATTTACTAATACCTAACCCTCTTCTACTAGCATTTAGAATTTTACATTTCTCTGAAATCTTAAGTGTAGACAAAGACACCACAAATGTTTTACATCACTTGAAAAGCATTTCATTCGGTGACGTGTGTTACTTGACAAATACAGTTTAAAACATTTACATTAAGACGGAATCCATCAGGAAATTGAATAATTTTAATTTTCAGTGAACAAAAACCTTGTACCAGAATAATTCAAACAATATCGCACTCTTTCTTACCTTTTTCAAGGGCTATAGATGTAATAAGTTATCTGTGACAACACCAAAGACAATTTCTCATGGGAGCCTGAGGATGGACGACCTTGAAGAAGATCAAAGAGGCTGATTAAACCGGAAAAATTTTTATTTGTAGCTATTAAAAACTTGTTGAGGTAACCTCTGAACGCAATTCAAGCCAAAATACCCCTATCAAATGCCTATTCCAGCACTAGAATACAAAAAGACGGTTTTTTTTCTCACAATCGGCTTGCATCGTTATGCAAGACGCGAAAGGCGTGGGCCTACGTGTGAGGCGAGAAAAAACCCGTATTTTTCGCGTCTCTCGTAAGTCTCACTCCCCGTTTTCACCCTCGTTCCAGGCCTTTCCTTTTGACCGCTCGCGCGCGGGTTTACAACCTAGGCAAAAATATGGACAACCCAGACAAAGAAAGCGTTGTGAGTGGTGTGCCACAAGGTCCTATATTGGGTCGTTAATTATTTAACTGATCTGCACCCAGTCCTGAACCTAAAGGATCATCCAACACCCTCGTCGATGTTTCTGGTAAGCGGACCACACTACACTATGGCTCCGTCCACACCAATCTGTATCGTTTAAATATGCTACGCGTTTAGGCCCTTTTAGTTCCGTCCACACTATACGCTGAGCGTTTTCGAAAACGTATTGATTTGAATGCGCTCTTGAAAGTGGATCAAAACGAAAACGCATACATCTCGTTTTAGTGTGGACAGTGGAAGACGGTCGAAAACGCATTAAAATGAAAACGACGGCCGAAAATATAGCAGGCGCGTGTGTCTGTAGCATGCGCATAGAGTTCAACTTACGTCACAACGTGCAATTCTATTAATGGTTTTTAAACGTTTTAGTCTGGACAGTCGAAAACGCATAAAAACGGTAATGTGGACGCGAATCGATCGACTTTTCTCCATGACAACGAAAACGCATTCTTTTGAAAACGTATTAGTGTGGACAGGGCCTATATCTTCATTCTTAAGCCTGTAAACCTGCATAGCTCTATCTCTGAGATGAATAATGTCATGCAAACGGCTCCCACTCACCGATCACACGACGTATCTCAAAACTCACCAATTAAACTTTGAAGGGGGAAGAAGATTCGTCTTCATCTCCCGCTCCTTCCCAGTTTCTGTTGGCTCGTTCAGCTTAGCATGCGTAAAAAGCGTTTCCGCTCGAGTTATTGAGCGAAAACTTGGAGCGAGCGCATTAACTCAAGCGGAAACGCTTTCTACGCAGGCGACGTTCAACTTAACTCGATAGAAATCAGCGTGTACATCAGCAGAATGCGCCAGGAGCCTGAAATAGAGAGCTTGTGTACCGTTTGTAAAGAGGGCCTCATTGGTTTTACACGAAGCTGTAACTAAAAGGAACCAAACAACGCTCAAGCCCAGACGGAGATGCAGGGTACGAAAAATGATCTAATAGACGCCCTCTCTCAAATTAACTCGTCTCATCTAATGAACGCCCCCTATCTCTACCCTTTTTTAGTTTGTATTAGACGCTCCCCTTTTCTATAATGCCCCGTGTCTGATAGGCGCCCTGTATAGGACAATAGGCCACTTTCGATGTATCAAGATTCAGCATGATAGCGAGTCTTAAAATACCTTAAAGGACACAAACAGAGAAAATAAAAATTAACCATGTTTATTCATTTCCTTTGTTTGTGTCCTCTAACACTTGCCATCATGCAGAATTTTAATACACCGAAAGTGGCCGATTGCTATGGGAGAAAATACTGGCAAATGGTGAAATACCAAAATCATTCAATTTACTCAGGTTCTTGCTTAACTAACAAAAGTTTGCTCTTTGCATCTTGTTCATTGCCAAGTTCAAAAGTGAGGATTCTGGCGCCAAAGTTGAGCTTTTATAAAACAGACATCGATCTCTAAATGGCCTAGACGTAGACTACGAGTAGTCCCCATATTTCCTCAGGGATAGTAAAGAAAGCGAGACGCGAGCGCGCGTGAAAATCGCCCCACGCGAGAAAAGGCGACGCGCGGCATGGTGATTTTCACGCGCGCTCGCGTTTCGCTCGCTCTACTATCCTTGAAGACTGCGGACTACTCGTAGTCTAGCCTAGACGCACAAATGGATGGTCTGGATAATCTGCTGTTAATAAACTGTGGTGATATATTCGCCGAAAGCATGTGATGAGAATAAGCGCCTTTCTCTTTAAAACGCCTGCTATCTATTAAACTCCTCCGGGATGGCGGTTCTGTCGGGTGCACTACTGAGCGGCGAAGCGCGCTGCTGGCAGTTTCACTGCCCTCACTCACCTTGGCTTGTATGCGCTCCCGGCCAAAACCGCCATCCCACGCAGGCTACCCCCGCTTGGGCTCCTAAACTTAAATAGACGCCTATTAGATCCTTTATGGTAACGAGACCACTGAAACTAAAGGTGGACGAAAAGGAATAGCCTCCGATAAGGGAATCACCCGGGGAGTTTAATACCCTTCATTCCACAGAACGGCATACAACTTCCCTAAAAACGCTAATATAGTGGTAAAGCTAATATGCACTCAGAGAAACGTTAAAAGGAAGAACCTCTCAGGAAAGTGTACAGAGCCACCTTAACATAGTTACAGAAATAGCCACACAGTAAATTCAATACATGTAGTACTAATTCATGTCAACAGTAGCAGTAAAATTAATTGTTAGCTGGAAATGGTTTCAAAGGCTTTGAGAAATACATAATCCCTAAAAACTTTTCAGGCTACAAACTGATTATCAATAAGACCCATATTAAACTATGACTTACTATGTTGTGACTCATATTAAACTATGACTTACTGTGTTCTTCTTCTTCTTCTTCTTCTTCTTCTTCTTCTTCTTCTTCTTCTTCTTCTTCTTACTGTAAGGCTGTGAATAGAGAGGTCATCACGTCACGTTGCCATGGTAGCAAAATTTCTGGATCCCAACAAACGGTGGTCCTGCAAATATGGCAGAAAAAAATTGACTTGTATGACTCTCCTGTACATGACTGCACTCAGGAACAAAACGGTAGCCCATACGTTTCTTCCATCGTTGGACAATGCTGAATGGCCGTCTCTGTCAAGAAAGGTTGCTGGGATCCAGAAATGTTGCTACCATGGTAACTTGACGTCACACTTCTCCTCTCGATTATGTATCACACTTTTCTTAAATAACAAAATTGTTTATTCAAAATATTTCTTTGATAGGTGAATCGCGAAAACAAAGTTAAGGGAAAGAGGACGCGCGTTGAGCGTGGATATGACCTGCACCGCCTATTCTCTCCCCAGGCCCCTCGCGTTCTTGCATCAGTTTTTACATTACTATCTTAGAGGCTGGGACTGGCTAATTCTGATTGGCTCAAATCCCCTGGCTAAGTTCTTTGTAACCGGCTAGCGTTGACCAAATAGAAATCAATAAAATAATCGCAATTTATAATTTTATTGTAATGATATTGACAGAAACAGGGACAGCAGGAGACATATTAGCTCAGCTACTTTGGCAGAGCTGGTGAGATAGGCAATGGAGTTCGAACGTTGAACAAAGCAGAAATAGTCAAATTACTGCCTTTATGTAGCAAATATAGCGATAATACTATTTGATAGATGACAAAGACTATTTTAAGAATTTTAGCTGAAATAAATATTCCTTCATTCCTCACACTGTCGATGATGATCAGGCAAGTTTTATGAAGATGGGAACTTTACAAAGCTATTGAAAGCATGTGTTTGAGTTTAAGACGTTTTGAATGAATGGGTGAATAAGTGGGTGCTATCTGGCCTTGGCAGATAACATACTCCTCAATGTGCATAATTCTTCATATCATACTTAGCCTCATCCAATAATTATTGCTAGGCATTTTAGACTCTTCCTTTTTTTGTATTGACCTCTCCGAGACATCTTGGAATTGCAAGTTAACTCAGACTTTTTGGAATAACGTTTTGCAGTGGATCTCTGAAAGTGTCAATCTGACAAGTGTTGTGTCCTTTTCACCTGTAAGAGATCGTACATGTATTTGTGATACCTGCCATCTTAGCCAAGCTTTAATACCCTTTAAGCCCCAAGATCCACATTCAAATTCTCCACACTGATCTCCATACCTTTCTTCTAAGATTAGTTTAGAGAATTTGGTTAAAGATCAAAACATTTTTCCTTTGGTGATCATTTAATTAATTCTCATAACATTTCTTCTTGATGATATCTTGATGTTGTCAGGAGAAAATTGATGTTGGACTCTCTTTGGATTTGAGGGGTTAAGGATTGACAGGATGAGAGTAACATGACGTGGTTTCTCAGGAGGTAGTCTGCTACATAGCCATTTTAATTTTAGTGGTGACGCAATGCTCCTCCTTGCGCGACGACACTAAAAACGGCTGTGTAGCAGACTACTCAGAGGGCAAACAACTGATAAAAATCCAGCAATACGAGAAATCGAGGCCTAGTTTGTTCATTCTACTCAACGGAAAATAAAGAACTTGTAACCTTTTTATGACAATGGCAAATTGTGGGAGGAGGTGACCATAGTGATCTCCTGGGATGCAGTGATGACTATAGATATCCTCAAAGCAAACAATAGTTATTGTTAAACTTAACAACACATGATCTTTACATTTTGCATGACTAAAACCATGGTCTCATTTTGAGGGAATAAACAAACTTCACTTCAATTACTTAGTGCTTTGGCAACTCAAATTTAACATTTATTTGTCCTCTGAGAAACCATACGACATTGCTTTTATCCAGGGTTTTCAATAAGGTTTTAAAGGGGCTGAGAAACAGCAGTCCAGTTAATTTGGTTAATTTTGCCAATTACGCACTTTCAATTGCTATAGAACTTAAAGTAAGCAAAGAAATTACATATAAATGAAAAAATTAGAGATGAAAGACAAACAAATATGTCTTCTGAGCATTATTTTTGAAGTTGCAAGCAGCACGAATCAACTTTGAAAAACTGTTAGGCTGAACAGTTTACAAAAATCCTAATTTCAATCTTCTTCAGTTTTGCCTGTCCGTGGCATCTGTTGTTTCTGTTATGTTATTTTAACCTTCCCTTAAAGTTTTAAGCGGTAAGTTTTATGTTTCTCTTAATATAACGGGCATTTTGAATTTTCCTAATTTGGCTGAATTTCGTCACACAGCTCCTCTAAGTAGGTGGAGTGGGTGGAGAAGAAAAAAACTTGCGCCACAGGTGCAAGTACTTGTGAGTGTCAAAAGTGCGAGTNGCAAACAATAGTTATTGTTAAACTTAACAACACGTGATCTTTACATTTTGCATGACTAAAACCATTGTCTCATTTTGAGGGAATAAACAAACTTGACTTCAATTACTTGCTTTGACAGCTCAAATTTAACATTAAATGTTATTTGCCCTCTGAGAAACCATACGACATTGCTTTTATCCAGGGTTTTCAATAAGGTTTTAAAGGAGCTGAGAAACAGCAGTCCAGTTAATTTGGTTAATTTTGCCAATTACGCACCCTCAATTGCTATAGAACTTAAAGTAAGCAAAGAAATTACATATAAATGACAAAATCAGAGATGAAAGACAAACAAATATGTCTTCTGAGCATTATTTTTGAAGTTGCAAGCAGCACGGATCAACTTTGAAAAACTGTTAGGCTGAACAGTTTACAAAAACCCTAATTTCAATCTTCTTCAGTTTTGCCCGTCCGTGCCATCTGTTGTTTCTGTTATGTTATTTTAACCTTCCCTTAAAGTTTTAAGCGGTTAGTTTTATGTTTCTCTTAATTTAACGGGCATTTTGAATTTTCCTAATTTGGCTGAATTTCGTCACACAGCTCCTCTAAGTAGGTGGAGTGGGTGGAGAAGAAAAAAACTTGCGCCACAGGTGCAAGTACTTGTGAGTGTCAAAAGTGCGAGTTACTAGGGGGGTCCAGGGGCATGCCTCCTGGAAAAAGTTTGAAATCTGGGCCTCTTAGATTGCATTTCCAGCATCCTGGAGCAAAAATGAGAGTGTTTGATCAGTGGCACAGACATCTTTAAATTTTGGCTTTTTGGGGGTAATTTCCAAAGAAAAGTAGGCGGCGAGTTTAGGTGAAATAGCAAGCAAATTTCGCTGGCCGCCAGCTCTTATTGAGAACCCTGTTTTATTTCATCAATCCTTAAGCGCTTGGCAAGATGGTGAGCATATCATGGAAAAGCAGTCACTTCGTTATGAACTCAAGCAGTGAAATTGCACTAAAACTTCATCACTTCAATTATAGTTTGAGTGTGAACTAAAAAAACATTTTGGATGAATATTCTTCAGTCTTTAAGCAAAGTACATGAAACTATTTACACCTCAACTGAAAAAACTTGTACCAACGAGACATCAGAATTGAAATGATTTTGTACCAAAATGATAAGTCACCATATTGTGAGTAGGGTATATTAACATCTAATAAACATAGATAGGTGCAAACTAAGAAATATCCTCGCTATGCTGTTATTTAACACACAGTTAATAATATGCTCCATGGCATCAAAAACCGATAGCTTTCGATGATAATAAGTTAGCCTCTTTTAGGGACAAACGTGCTCCATTCAAACACTGCAACTAAGAGAAATAACCTAAACCTAACTCTTACATGAAGTTCAGTTCACAGACAGGCAGATGGGGAAAGGAAGACCAAAGGGCACCCAAGTGTTGTCATCAGTGATTTTCTTTATCAGGTTTATCAGATTCAATGTACAGGCCTGTTGGAGTAAAATTCCAACGAGCCACATGGCCTTGAAAATGCGACATAGGACGGCAGAACAAACGACACAAAGAAATTAGCACGTGGTCTTAATGACCCCTCAGATGGTCTACAGGATCCCCTGCTTGAACAAATTAACTGGAACACTGGACTATGACATAAATTTGAAACCCTCCTAATTAGAGGGCCTAAATGTAATAAGTCAATATTGTGATCAGAAATAAGATTTGATCAGTGCAGTCTGTATCTTTGTAGCAATGTACTATGTAAGTTACAATTAAATGCAAGGAAGTGTGAAATGTCTGTATGTGACACAAAAAGAGAAGCAAAATTCGTGTGTTTCTCTTGCGCCCAAAAGGTGTCTGAAATAGACCCAAAAGGTTGCATCTGTTGACTTAAACAAATTCTTCTGATGTATCAGGGGAAAAATCAATAAAAACCTCAATGAGGTAACATTCAAGCCACTACAGGAGGAAAACTTTTAAAGTTTATCTCCTGCAAAACACCATTGAAGACTGCTACCATGATGAAATAGCTGAAAACCCAAGAGAAATTCCCATAAGAAAAGGTTTTGAAGAATGAGGGCTTATCACCTTTGATAAACATTGGATAGAAATGTTAGCTATAAAATGCCTCTAGGTGCCTACATGGTAGACGTAATCTAACCCCAAAGACGCTTCCTATATCCTTTGTTGCAAATGGAAAAGGTGGATGGGGGGAACAGCCTTGCAAGATAAAGCCTGCTGTTGTTAAAATGTTAGCAACCCACTCCAGCTAAATCTTGTTCAGAAAAATTTTGCCTAAGACCCTCTTGAAGAAATAATGGCGATATTGATCTGATGTTATTAATTACTCGACAGAAAGTCTGACCTTGGCCTCTTGTATTTCACTTGTAGAAAATATATATTATAAAAAATGCCCCAGCTGGATATTTATACCCGTTGAAAACTAACAAATTGTCCTGGTAATCTTGCTTTAATGATATCAGTGGCAGGAACAAACAACAACATCTAGTTTTTCAAATGACCCATGTGGTTTTGCATATGACAACAACCGCATTCCAAAGTCCGGAAATCAAAATCCTCGAGATTGTCTCATCCGGAGAACGACAAAAATTTAATAATTGCCGCTAAGCTCATATGCAATATTCGAACCAGTTAGATTAGCGTCTAGGCGTTAAGACTTAACCCCATCAAATTATTTAAATCGAATGAAAAATGATTGAAGTAAACAATGCTGAGAAGTGCGAGAAACAAAGAAAGAGTTTACAGATACGACACAAATTTTAAAGCTCGTGTTCATGAAGTAAACCGTGCAGACATCAATATTCTACGCAGACACTGCTCTCTAAATTTTACTGTAATCGTTTAAATTAGATTGTTATCTCAACAGTTTTGCAAAACAAAATTTCAAAACCGTTAGCAGGACTGACTGGGTTTTTTTCGATTTCAACTCCTCATAAATTATACATAAAGCCAAAGGAATGCTCGTGGTCAGTTTCACAAGGCGTTCAGCTTGTATGTTTCACTCTGCTCATCACAACGGCCAAAGTTCTCGAAAAATTTCAAAGCTTACGTTGGATTCCACAGGAATTATAAGCTTAAACAAAATGTTCTATTTGCTTAAGGTGGATTTTCTCAGTCTTTTCAAAGTCTCAGCGACTTCGCTCATTATCATCAATACTCCCATTTAAACAGTTGAATTCTGTTGAATTGTAATGCCGGACACAGGCTGGCACTATCCACGAACTCCAAAACATTTCTGCCCTTTCCATATCTTGATTCGTAGCTTACTGTTCCCAGCAAATCCTCAAATTTTGTTCTGTTCTGTTAACACATTTTTATAAAAAGGTTCCAGTAATGCTGCGCTGAAGAAAGGTACGGCGGAACTATACAAACACAAATGAACGGTGCAAGATGACAACAACATTGCGTTAGAACATCACCTCACTCTTTGATGATTCACATTCACGTTTAAAGTCTGTGTTTTAGGGCTAGTATCGGAAGTCTGAAGTTTTGAGAATGCTGCCATGGCGTCGGGAAAGTTTGGTGGCGTCGCTGGCGTATTCGCTGGGGTTACGAGCTGAAAGAGAAGAAAACGAAACATCAACGACAAAACGAAAGATATTGCACGGAAAGGTTTATAAACCGTTCGACTTACCGCGTTGTGTTGTGAATGTGAAGGAATCGCCGCTTCTTGAAAAAACAAGCTCAACGCGGTCTAGAACACAGAAAAGAAGCAAAAAATTAGCTTAACCATCGCTAGCTCAGTTAGATGAAGAAATAAAGCGAGGTATGATCTTAAAATTAGTCAAGCCGCATCGCTCAAGTCGTAATCAAAACAATCCGCACACTACCTCAAATTGCCAATGTGCCGCCTGCAAAAGTTGTTTTGCTTGGTCTCTGGCACAACCAGCAGCCATTACAAACTGATTTATCATAGCTTGCTCTTTCAATGTGTCCATTTTGACCAAAAACAACGATAAAAACAAATACTTGCAACACGCTTTACCTTCGGAGAAGGAGGATCACACCAAGTGTGTTTTTGCTTGGAGATCACGTGTCACAAAAATGACGTCACAGCACAACAAATAAACTCATTGGTTGATTATTATACAAACGTGGTATGATCTGACATATCCATAGCAACAGGATTTAAAAGAAGGAAATGGATCTCGAACAAAGGTCAGTGTTAAAAATACAATGTTTTGCACTATTTTTCCCGAGGAATTCTATATAATACAGATAGCAGTTTCCCGTAAGAAACACCCGAAACTAAACTAGTTGAAAATATCAGCTCTTAACTTTCTACGGAGCCTGCTTTCTTTCTGTATCTGTCAGAATTTAGGTGTTGCGCAAGTACACGTGTAAGTACATAAAATTACAATTTTGTCACGCGATTAATCAAGTATCGCTTTGTTAGATAATCTGCCTTAATGGGCTTCTTCATCTTTTGTGGCTCAATATTAATGATACAATGGTTATGCACTTTGATGAACAATGAATACTGGTATCCCGCTTCAAGTAAGAGCGGAAGTAACACCACAGTAGAGCAACGAGGAAACTGATCACGCTATGCTCGTCGGGTCTTGTCACGTGTACGACTGCAATCAACACTTGACCCCACGATACCTGGAATATTTTTATTGCGTTCGGAAAAGAGGCTTTGTCCCGTGGGTCTTGCGGGTATCGATCGATTTGAACGCCATCTTGGACTTGATATTGACGATATTGTAGCTCGTCAACATTCAAATTGATGTAGATCAAGGTGCTGGTATTTGAAAATAAAGTTTGTAATTTTACTGCTATACTATTGTTTACGATATGTTTCCAGCCTCGCCCCTCAGGGCGCTTTTCCCGGGCTTTGGCAAAGACAAGGAAAAGCGCCCTGTGGGCGAGGTTCAAATACATTTCCTGATTTTATCAAGTGAAAACCGGTGATCCTTTCAAACGGATGCTTCTAGATTAATATGTCATTTGATGCTAGAGACGATCCTCATCAAAAAACGCAACTAGCTTCAGACTTTCAAATATGGAATACTAGGGGAAATATCATGTAAGGGCTACAAAGGGGAGGTGCAGCTGTCATTGGTTTTTGTTCAAGCAGCTTAGGATGGGGCAACCCAGGCTTCAGGGAGGCACATTCCTAGGGTAACCCCCGGGGATCGAACTCACCAGCACCAATCTTTGATTACTTGAGGTACAGGTAGTAAAGAAACGAGAAAAGGCTGGAAGAGAGAGAAGGAGGTGGAAGCCCGGGGGGGTCGGGGGTGGGAAGCGCTTGGTCGCCGTACTTGGTACTGACAGTCAAGAACGAGTTCCAAGGATTGTATCATAAAAAGGTTTTTTGTGAAGATATAACTGATTTTCTTAGAAAGAATGTTTTTTCGCTAAATGATTTAGTAGTGAAGACAATTATTGGATGAGGCAGAGTGTGATATAAGAATTACGCAGAGCAAGGAGGCCGAGGCAAGTAACACCTCCCAGATCTGAAAAATTCCAGAGACAGTTCGTCTGAAACTTGATCTTAGCTTTCTTCTACAAACATTTGATTTCTACAATGCTCATCTCACTTTGCAGTGACTGACTATTTTTTCATGGATCACCTTTTAACCAGGTGCTTTTCCATAGCTTCGTCGTTAAGAACAGATGACTGTCGCAACTTAAATAGCATGCAGATTCTCAGACGCTCCAGGTCGCTGGCGGCAACGCACTCTAGCCTCCCTTTTATACAACTTAACTGAACGGACCAGCGAGTAGCATGAAGCCACAAAGGATTCTTCTCTCACTTCCAGTACACATGCACACATTGGGTCCCTCCTTCTGCCTAAAAGGAATCAAAGGAGAAGACCCTGGGGACAACTGAGGATCGGGGGCTTTTTAAGTGCAGAAGGACAGGTTACCAAGGACTAAGACTGCAATTCTAAAAACTGTTAGTCATTCTAGAGAGGCAGGGAAAAATTCGTCTAAAATGCCACCGAAAAGAAAGAAACAGAAACTTCCCCTTAAGGTATTCTTAACCGATAATTACTCAAGGTTTGCAAGTAAATTTCCGTTTCTTAAAGAACGACAGATCAAAGCAAAATTGCATCAAGCATGGAGAAAGCAATGTCAAACTTTAGAAAGCAGAGAAGCTGATACTCCGAAAATAGAAAAGCGTCGAATTGAAACAATTTCTTTGCTAAGTGAAGGTAAGGCTAATTTTAAGCCAATCAATTTCTTTCCTTGCAATATTACATTACGATCAGGCTAAACGTTAAGTTTAATTATACAAGCTTACAACAAGTCTGCAATGTCATTTGCTAAAATGGAAGATCTCTACATGCAAATTCGACATCTTAAAATTCAGACTTGGCACTGAGGCTTGGGGGAATAAAACCAAAGAAAAGCTGATCCTCAAGATGATTTCTTGTGTTTTATTCCCCCAAGCCTTGGTGCCAAGTCCGAATTATTGGTCTATTATTCACAACTCAGTTTAGTTAAAACTGTTGTCAACCACTTGCTTTTTTGTCATAATATCTTAGCCTTACATATGCCTTAATTCTCATCTCAAAAAGTGGGAGAGGTTAAGAGGGGTTTCGAAGAGAGAAAGCAGTGGAGGGGACGGGAATTTTTTTAACATGTAAGACTGTAAATAAGCACCACCTATAAAATTGAGTCCATGCCAGTGACTATAATCCTCCACATTTTTAAACTGATCTAGACTCTTATCTCCAATGGGCAATTAGCAAAACATCTCTCTTTGTGATGTTAGTACATAATAAAGCAAACAGTCATACTCTAACCAAACCACCCTCTGCCAAAAAGGGTCTAGCCCTTCCAGCTCCCATCATTCAGGAAAGAAGGTTGGGGGTGGATGGGGGAGTGGTTGCGAAGCTGAACTTCCAGGCACTTTTCTTAAAATTTCATTTGCTGAATCTCTGATCCATCCAGACTTCTTTCAAATGGCCATGATCGATGGCAAACATTGTAGCTGCAATTGACCATGACAGGTCTGGAGAAAAGTACACAGAAATGCAGCCAGAATATAAACATGGGACACGATGATTTTCTAGACAACCTGAGTGCAAATGGTTATTTTATCCACACACTAACAAAATCTTGCTATGTAATGTTAAATATTTTTAACAACTTTTTGCTCAAATTTGTCATAACTTAGATGAGAATGATAGGCAAGACCAACTGGATAAAAAATGCCAATCACCACTAAGAACATATTCAGAGTATAAATGCCACAAAAGAAAAGCACAGGGACTCCAAACGACATGCACATCCAATAAGTCGCAATCAAGCCAGTGTTCAACTACTTGTTCTGCTAAAAATGTAGATACCATGGAAGAGCCAAAAGAAAGTTTCCCAAGTCAAAAAAGAAGAGCAACAGAACTTCAAGATTTATTTGATCTGATACATGCAGAACAACTTTTAATTGAGCCAGCAGAAAAGTACCAAGAAGAAAAAGACCAGAAGGTAAATAAACCAAGTTCCTTTTATGGCCACAGAGTGCAGAGGGCTTCATGGCATTTGCAAAAAGAAATGGTATCCTGGATAAGATGAAAAACTGTAGGCCCGGTCTAACAGCGTTTTCACTGTCTTATTCTTGTGGGATGTAAAAGAAACCAAACTGCTATTCGTGAAGGGGGGATGGGGGAGGTAGACCTTGATATTGTGATCATCATTGAAAAAATATGTACATCTATGTGTGTGTATTATCATGTGGGGGAGGACAGGGGCTGGACACCTAGGAGCGTAGGGGAAGGGGAAAGCAGGAGGTGGGAATTCCAAAAGGGTGGAAAGTGGGAGAAATAGGGGGAAAATATGCAACAATGCTGCATAATATTTTGCAATTGAAAAAGGGCTAAAGGGAGGAAATGTAGCAAAAAGGGGTGGAATCCAGGAAAACAAGGAACTGGAGGTGGAGGGTTCAAACTGCCCTGTGCGATCCCCTCACCTACTGCTGTAGCAGGTCTACAAAAACTTTCAACATGTCTTAAATATATAAACTCAAGGACAGAAGAACATCTTTTCAAGTGGGAGATTGAATAGTGACTTAATGGGAATCAGAGAAAATGAATAAAATTAAAACAAAGTCAGAGTCAATCGCAAAGAGCGATTGAGTATGGTAATGATACTTTGGGGTCAGCTGTAGGCCGATGCTTCTTTAGCCAAATGCCATAGCCATGAGAAAAAACCTCTGGTACCCAGGGTGAAATGGTGTTATTTAGTTAGTTATTATGAGAAGCATGACTCACCCCCCCCCCCCCCCCCCCCCCCCCCCCCCTCTACCAATTAACTAAAAAAACTTCAACAAAACCAAAACCCCCCCATAAAAAACCCCTGGCCAACAAAAACCCACTTTCCAAAAACTAAGGGAACTGTTATACAACCAAAAAAATAAAACCTAAAACACACACATAAAAGACACAACGGTCAATACGGCGGGAAAAGAGCAAGGTGGAACGAGGGGTGAAGAGCCGAACCAGT